>JAOVVF010000004.1:11102048-11123338 GCA_028565595.1 Duopalatinus emarginatus
ATATATATACACACACACACCAGTTATGACCAAAGTATTGTGTTATGGTATATTTTGACTGCTGTTATATAGCTAATAGACGCTTTGTAGACCAGTTAACAGGTCTGACAGCTGTCTATCTGAGACTGACATGATATATACAGGGTCATTTTATTAGTCAGATATTAATCACTTCTCCTTCAGCTCAAAGCGTCTTATTGGTAGATAGACTGCTCCTGGCGTGCGTCGTGACGTCACGTCGCAGCGTCGCTCCCTCTTCTATTTTTTGAGCGTTAAGCCCCGTGTATTAGACAGAGCGGAGTTTCAGACCGCAGCACGTGTGGATACAGTTTGTATTTATTTTCCGAGCGTTAAAACATATTGTAGTTATTTTGTTTCGTGGATTTACAGCGAGTTATCTTTATAACAGAGAAGACTTTTTATTTGGGGGAAGAAAAAAAACAAAAAACAACACAATGTGGACTGAAAGCGGATCAGCAGCAGAAGGATTTACACACAACCTCGGATTATTTAGGGTTTATACTGCTTTTATTTCCTCTTAAATTATTAACAGATTATAGATTTGTGCTTGAAATAGAGAGAGTGATGGTTATGAAGCCAGGAGGCGGTGATATAACGGGAAATAGCGCGTCCGCCATTTATTCAGGGCATTGATCCAGCTGATGTTATTTCATCTTGTTTTTTAATATAGACATTTTACTGCTGTACATCCTCCTAACTGTTTAATCCGCATTTCAACACAGCTGAGATGACATAAAGTAGACTGTTAGAAACTGTTATAATCTGTATGGAATCTAAGACCTCTATTTATATAGCCACTTATATACATTTTAATAAAAGGTGAACTTGTATAATATAATATTACATAGCTGACCTGTATGCAGGGACATACAGATTTAAGAGGGTAACTGTATGATTCAATAGAATAAAGTCTCAGTATCTGGCTTACATATCCGTTTCACTGCTACAAAGTCTACATAGAGAGTCAGGTGTGTTAGAAATCATGGCAGGTGTGTTAGTGGAGGAGCCCATGCCTGGATACTTGGAGTTCTTCTCTAAAGCAGGCAGTGTCATCCTGAATGCCTATAGAGACTGTAAAGACTGTGGTGTCAGACTGTCTGTACAGACCCTGCTGGACCATGCACACCTCAATCCTACAGAAATCATCCTCTTCTTCCTCTGCGTGGTGATGTGGACCAGTCTGAGATGGGCACTGACTTATCATCTCTTTGTGGTAAGTTACTGCATGGTCAAGTTTGTCTAATGTCCATAATAATATAGTATCATAATAATAATAAAATATTATAATATTGCTCTTTACTAGGTGTTCAATACAAGTAAGCTTTACATGATTTAACAACAGATGGAAATATGGTTACAGTAAAAGTAAAATTTAAATGTATTGACGTATATGCAAATAGAGATATAAAGATTGAATAATATAATAGTAGAACCCATTCCTGTTTCTGGACATGTGAAATTTAAGGTAATTATTAATAAAATAAGGCTATTCTGATGGCCTGCGCAAGAGTACACCAGATGTTTCAAGTTTTCCTAGTATAGTTACTGATGATGTAAGTATGACAATACAAAAATAATTACTGGAAAGGATGTGCAGCATGATGGTGGTAGCATCATGTTAAGAGTTAATTCTTGGTGGCTTTTCTGACTAAGGCCCTATTTTTACACTCACTGACCCTTAGTGTACAGTCCCCTCTAGGCAGTTATACAATTACGTTTTTTTTTTTTAATAAATTAACTGACCCTGTGCAGAATGCTATTTTGTATAGACCTGTAATGTGATATTTTTGGCCGCATCACTTCGTTTTCAGAACACAAGTTTTGTCTATTATTAAAATAATCACACAGGTCTAACAATCTCTTGGACTGGTCCAACTTTAGAAACATTGTTGTCCAACCTGGGAAGCACTGCTGTAAACTGTGATCAAAGGTTAGGTAGTTATCCTGCTTGATTAGTCTGAGGACATGCATGATGATATGCATAAGTGCAAATGCAGCAGAACTTCCTGAACACAGAGCACATGAACTCTGTAGAAAGCCACGTTAACTCTGTAGAGAGGATCATGGGAGGATGTGGTAGTTGCTCGGGCCTTGTCATCCAACCATGACATGCAGTAAGGTTTAGCTAGCTTTTTTGGTTTCATTCAAGTGTTCTGAGTGTTCACTTTCTCACTAAATATTTGAAACGGTTCAGTAATGCTACCCGGAGGTCTAGTACTGCATCCTTATTAAATGGTATCTGAGCTGGAGAAAGTGAGCAGTGATACATGAGATTGTGTTGCAGATATTTTTTTTTGTGTGTGTGTGTGTGTGTGTGTGTGTGTGTAAGTTCAAGGCTTCTTGGTCTAATGAGTTATCTGAGCACTTTGACCAGAGTCTCAGCGGCTTAGTCACATTTATCACAGCTTATAAAGATTACTTGTTACTCCATTGTCTTCTGTTGTGAACATCATAATTGGGAGATAATGCATACAAAATGAACCATTTTACAGGTGTCTACATTGCTATGACTGTATAGATTGGTGTGTGTACTTTATACATACTGTAGTTTTTCAGAAGTACCAGAAATATTTAACTGCTTTGTCCAATAGTTTGTCAGGGTTGAGTGTGGTGGGGATGGTGCTATATTAAAAAGCAGCTGCTGACATGTGTTTGCTTTGGTACTGTTTGTTTTTTATTGTTCTTGATGTCTGTTGATGTTACATGTGCTGTCAGACTAAATGCGACAGAAGGGCTCTGAATGTGAAATGGCAATTAAAATCGACAACTGGTATTCAGTGTGGGAAAAATATTCCAAAGTAAAAATAATCTTTCAATTATTTATCACCTTTCTCATTTCCCTATGCTGCTTTATAAAATAATCCCAACAAGAAACATAATAATAATAATAATAATAATAATAATAATAATAATAATAATAACAGTAGTAAAGAAATAGGCACAAACAAATGGATTAAAATATACAAGCAGGTAAAAATGGGCAAAAAAAACCCCAAAAGTATAAAACAGCACAGGCTGATTAAAAAAAGGACAAAAAAAGAAAAGAACAACACACAAGCAACACACACAAAGAGAGAGAGAGAGAGCAGGTGGTCAGAAACCTCCAGGAGAATAAACAAAATAACAGTAAGAAAACACACAGACAAAAATGCAAATGCTTGACACACAGCTGAACTTAAATGATCTCTAAATTCAGCTGTTCATCAATCTATGTGTGTTTGTGAAGGGAAAAGGTCTAGCACAATAATAACACTTCTATAAGAATGGTCACCTTATACATAGCTTTTATGTCTGTCTGTATGTCTTTATTTCTGAGTAAGTTGGGTTTGGGGATTGGGTGCACTTGTGTGTGAAATTGGTAGTGTGTGAACCTGTCTACAAGCACTCGTGTAGTGTTCATTCACAATAAATGTGATGTGTGGGCAGGGCAGCTATTCTGAGGTTTTAAAAACTGTGCAATGTATATTCAGCCGAAATTTCTGCTTAACAAGCTGAAATCAGCTTTAGGTGACTCTGGTGTTAAAGGTTAAATTGTGCACGTAACAAATCTATGCAGGTCAGTGGCCATTAGATCAGTACTGTTTTATCATAAATATGTGTCACAAGTCTTGGAATACAAAGGTCAACCCAGAAAAGTGCACATGTAGTAATCTGGTGGTGCCTAGGTTCTCATGCATGAAGCATTCAATGTGTGTGTGTGTGTATGTGTATGTATATATATTATCCTAGATCCTAGATATTCAACAGAAGGAGCACTGTTTGGTTTGACCTTTTTGACCGTCTACAGAACACAGCATAGAATTTGCATTAAATTTGTTAGTGTAAAAAATATTCGTTTTATTGACTGCCACTGGTAGACTGAAAAGGCGGAGAGACTTGTTGATCTGTCTTCTGTCTTGTTTCTCCTTTGAGTTTTAGGGAAATTATTTTCAAAGCACACCGCACTGGCCAAATGCTTCCTTCCCTTTTTGATCATATTAAAAAAGGGAGCTCTTGAGTTTACCAAACACAAAGATAAAACAAAACATGTGATGACCTGTAGTAGAACCCTGAGGCATTCTGTGCGAAAGTCCACCGAAGTTGTGTGTTGTGTATTGATCTGTTGTCATCTGATAGGTGGACTGGTACAGCAGTATATTGTGCTGTGATTTATTAATTTATATTTGTGCTGTGTGCATACTCTGTTATGATGTTTATTCCTTATTTGCAGGATTATGTATACAGAATTTACAAAAGACTTTAGGTAGTAACCTGTAGCGTGTAGTGATGGTTCACCGAAGCCCATATTGCTGTTTGTGTACGATCCTGTATCAGTTGTTATTAGAAGGTTGTGGTTCAGCCTTACCTGTGGTTTCTTCAGCCAAATGCAAAAATCTTACCGCCTACAAACCTCCACCTGTCCATTTGCATATTTTTTCCATAATTTGGAACATCACAATAGAGTGTGACAGCAGCGATGAGCACAAAGTATCTACTAAATCAGTGTCAGAACCAAAACCTGTCTGAAACTCTCTGTCTGTTAAAGCCTGTCTGAAACCCTGTCTGTCTGACATTGCCTGTCTGAAACTTTGTCAGTACCTGTCTGAAACTCTGTCTAAAACTTTCTAAAGTGTATTATTGTTACCAAATTTCATGTTAAATCCTGGAGGAAAAAGTCTGAACGTTGACAATAATATCACATTGATTATTGGCTGAGAGAAAAATTGTTTGGCTTTAATGACTCCCATCAGTCAGAGCAACCCTAGCTAATTTGATAGTACTATAGTCAGTACTCACTATAGCAAGCACGAGCACCAGGAAAAAAAAATCAGTGTTTAGTCTTGTGTATCTTGGAGGAAGCATGCATTATCATGTGTCTGTAGCTATGGTTTGTGAAACATGATAAATATCTAAGGTATTTTTTAATAATCCTAAAAAGATTTATTTCGTAGTCATAGTGGTGGCAATTGCAAAACTACTTTTTCAGCTGAGCTACATGGAAATAGAGACCACAAACTTGATCAATCAGGCAATTAAATCTCCAGGACATCCTGCCATTACAGTGTTTAATCCTTATACTTCAAGGCATATGGAGACTCCCAGACACTGTAGTATTTCCTGTGCAGAGGTGCTATTCACATATTCATCATCATTTTACACATTTACATTTACGGCATTTGGCAGAATCTTACAAGGTTACTGGTATTACAGGTAGGCCAATGTAGTGTTAGGAGTCTTGCCCAAGGACCCTTATTGGTGTAGCACAGACTGGTTGCCCAGACCGGGAATCTCACATGGGAGCCAGTGATGTTACCACTGTACCACACCAACCACAGTTGAGTTTAGAGCACTATTAGTTGCTTCTTCTGTCATACCTTTTACAGGTGGTCATGGTGTATGTACCGATGGTTACTACATCCCTGTCTTTTTTTTTAAATATTGACTGAGATACATTTTCCTTTTGGCTTAGCAATCCACCTTTCCTCAGGGCCACTCTGTTTCATCTTGAGTCTAATAAATTACAGCAATGCTTGACTGTATGAAGATTAAGCCATATTTTACCTTCTATACAAATCGCCAGCAGAAATAGGTTTTGCACATGTTCTTCAGGGTAAGACATCCCGGGAAGTGCTTTACAATTATCAATTTAACATTTATACAAAATATACTGTATACAACATTCAAAACAACAAGCATTTCTTCAGGTGCTTTTAACTACATTATTGCATTCCTAGCACAGGTTGTGGTCATGTGATCTAACTATGATGAAGTGCGACTTGCATGCCCACGACACCCCTTTGAAATGCTTATTATAAAGATGTATCTGTAATGAGGTGTGTTTAGCGTAATGAGCATGTGTGTATCATAGAGACATCCCCATCTCTATACAAAGAGCGAGTGTGACTTAGTTATAATTGGTACAAACATCTTGTAGGTGTACATCTAGAAATCTAATTTATAAAAGATAACCTCAACCTTTTTGTTTTCTTTTGTTACATATACTAAAGACAAACTTTTGTATAAACATTTGCTGATAATGTGCTTAATTTTCACCACCAGTTTGTGTATTTTCAAATGATTAAATTAAGTCAACTGTGATATTTTTAGATTGACGCTCCTAATGATCACATGGGAGTAATTAAACATGGCAAGTGACTGAATAAATAAATAAAAGTGAAGGTACGCTTCTCTCCTATGTGAGTAGCATTGGATATTGTTCACATTACCTAAGGTATAAAACTGGAGCCATTGTGCTGTTCACTAAAGCATCAGCTTATGTTGCACTATCTATGTATTATTAATGACAAACAATAAAAGAAAGAAGGCTTTGCCAGATTGCATCCACTTGCTAACAGGTGGAATGAATTAAATACAAGCTCTGTGTGGTCACTGAGCAGATGGGTTTGAGGATTTCGAAACCGAATGCCATGCTTTCCCCTAAATCTTTAACCAGTACAAAGCATGGCTCATTTCTCTTAGGTCATACAAGGCATTGGCTCCAGGATTTGTTTGTGTATTTTTGAAGAATGTTGATGTTGGCTGAAGAATGTTGTTAGATTAAAGTGTAAGTGTTGACTGGCATTGGTGTTTGTCTCTGTTGGTTGGAGAGTGTTGGTGTTTAATTAAAGTGCAGTAGTACTGTATGGACCTTTGTTACAGGGAGATGGTGTTTGATGAAGAGCATTGGTGTTGGTTTGAGAGCATCTGCGTTTGGTGGATGCTTTTACTAAACAGTAATGAAGAGTGTTGTTGGTGTTTGATGGTGAGTAATTGTACCTGATGTATATTGCTGGGGTAAATCACCAGACGTCACCCTACACAAGGGTCAGTTAAGGATCTATGTTAACTTTTAATACGTCGAGTAGTACTAGGATGTGTTAGATCTTTATCAGCTCTGGGCTTTTTCTGTTTTTCCTGTTGTTTAAATTAAATGGCCAAGCAATCATCACAGGCTCATTTATACACAGGAAACATTTCCAGCAAGCAGATTGCTGTTGATATTTCCCATTGGCGTGGTCTTTTGGCTCTGCATTTTAAAAGGACAAATGTTTGTGTATACTATGCCTTTGATTAAGACGACCACAGTAAGGCTGCACTTTAAAATTTTTACCGTGCTGATCAGAGGAAATGTCTCTTCGGCAGAGAGGAAGTAGACCAACTAATTTTAGATTTCAGTACACCAGCGGTCATGCTGTGTATCTAAACTCGGCTAAACCACCTATACTCTACAGTTTTATTTTGTTCTTTGTCTAAGTGTTCTGGACAACAATAAAATTTAACAGTCTACATCTGGCACCGAATGAGACCGGATAATGACATCATACTTACTGTGCATAACATGGTAGTAGAAAACTCGCAGTAAGATTATCTACACTCGGCAACAGTGATTAGGCATGAGTGTGTTTATAAGATGGAGCTGGAGTGTAAGGTGAAGAGGAGGAGTACGGGGACACACTGCTGACAGATGGTCTCTAAAAATATCCCCAGCATGATATGATTCATGTGTTTCCTCTCAGGATCAGCTCTATTGCACCAAACAGCTGTCTGTCTGAGCCAATAAGAGTCACTGCCACACTAAAATGGACCATCTCTCTGACTTATGCTTATTTTGCCTTATAATTACATGAGTGGTCATGCATGCATGCAACTGTACAGCCTTAAAACTTGCACAAGGAAATGCATCTATGACTTTTCTATCATTAACATGCCCATAATACTACTTTTGATGTCTGACATTGCATAGCCTTGCTCACAGCCTACCACAAATTTGATGAATCTAATTTAACTGCCACTTCAAAATAACCAATTGCCAATTGCCAACTTAAAAATAAACCACCAAAAAAAATAAATAAAAGGAGGTGTATTGGTGCATGTTCTCCATGTCAATTTATATTATGAAGATTCTATAATGATCGAAGACATTTAAAGTGTATTATTAGATTGATTTATTTATTTATTTATTTATTTATTTATTTATTTATCACACTGACACACCTGTTAACTCATGACCAAGACTTCTTTTCAGCCAGACTACCATCTATGGGATTTAACTTTTTGTTTTACAAGACATTTAGAAGATCTCTGATTATTTTTTGGCTATAAAACAAAACAAAGTAATGATCACAACCTCTGAATTTAAACGCAAAACTGCATCTGCATATTTTCTTGCTTGGTCAGTAGAAAAAAAAAAAGTGTTGTGAAGCGTTGTATATTTTAACACATGAAGTAAGTGATGTGAGACAAGTGTGCTGCCTTCTTGTGTTTTTTTTTTCCCTCCAAGTTCCTTTTAAAGCATAAGCACATGAAGACATACTGAGTATCTCAACTCCATAGTCTTTACTCTAATGTGCTGTTAGTAACTAGCGTTCATTTACAGGAACCTGAGACTTTTTTTTGCAGTTTCTGAAAGCGATTTCATACCTGTTAGTCTGTTTGCAGAGTGGAAATTATTTGGGTTCTTTGCTAAATGAATACTACTTCTTAAAAAAAATGAACTAAATTAAATTAATAAAGAAAACAGAATTGTCTGAAGTAAATGTGCTGAAAATATTCATATGAAAATAAAACTGCTCAGTAATAAGGAAACAAAAAAGATATGAATAGAGATCACACACATCACAGAGGACACAGAGTTACTGCTAAATAAATTAATAGATATTCATAGGAATAATGCTGTGTGTCACATCCCGCATTTACATTTGCATTATTTTTTGTTCTGTGTGGCATTTCTATAACTCAGTTTAACAACTCCTATCTAGCGAAGGTGTCACAGTAGTAGCACTGACACCTTACAGCAAGAATGGTCTTGGTTTGATTTCCCAGCCTGGCTGTTGGGATCATTTCTGTGTGGGTTTCCTTCAGGAGGTTCAGTTTCCTTCCAAAGACGTGCAGTCTGGAGAATTAAAGAAAGTGAATTGCCCCTAGGAGTGATTGTGTTTGAATGTGTCTGTCTGTGTATTTGCCCAGTGATGTATTGGTGACCTATTCAGGGTGTTTATCTGCTATGTACCCAATGAGTGCTCAGATAGACTCCAGCACCCAGCAGTTACTTAACAGGCTGAGATAAGGAATGATTTTTTTATTAAAAAAAAACAAAAAAAAAAAAACAACAACAACACTGCAACCCAAAATACATGGCATGTTTGATTCACTGCCTGTGAGGTGAGTCGATTCAGAGTCACATGGCTTTCTTACTACTGTTTACTCAGAAGCACACCAAGTTCGTCTTGCTTAGACAATTTTAAATCCAAGTATAATTGCCGTGTTCTCACCTGCCTACTGAAGCACAGTTGTCCATTTAAACAAGCTAAATCATGTATGTGAAATTACAAATTGTACTTCATACTGTTAACATAAAATAAACTGCCGTCTAGTGTTAAATGAATCTGTATGTTGTCTTTTGCAGCCGTTTGCCCAGTGGTGTCGTCTCCATCCCAAGGATGTGGCGAAGATGCCAGAAAGTGCTTGGAAGCTGGTCTTCTACACAATGTCCTGGTGCTACAGCACCTATCTGCTCTTCTTCTGCAACTACAACTTCTTTCACAACCCTCCCTCTGTCTTTCACAGTAAGTTAAAGAACTTTCTGAAACAGCTACACAGGTTTATATTACATGAACAAACTCATTGTTACACATTATCGTTTCTTTAGTAACAGCTCATTCACAGGGACCTGTGCAGTGGATATTTCACATAAACCTTTACTCTATCGGCTCTAAACTCCTCTTCTTTGCCCCACCCATTGGTTTATTTTCCTTTAAGAGCACCATATGGAGTGTTTTATTCCTGTATAGCTTTTCTAGTGTATAGCGTTTATGTACACACATCCTGACAACATCTTCCCTGATAGTAATATAGATGTTCCGGTCACTCTGCAGCAATCACGGTTTACAGTTAAGTGTATGAGCATTTCCGTGAGAGTTGTGTATTGTTCTGGGAAAAGCTGATTTAGTCTCGATGCTGAAACCACTTTACTCTGCTCCAGAGCTGGAGGAGGATCCGATCAATACGCATTAGCAGTCATAGCATGTAATTACGCTAACAGCATTTTAGACATCCTCTGTGTCCTCCACATGTTGAGGCCCCTATAAGTCATTAATGATTATAGTTTGTGGAAAATTGTCTTTAAAAGCTGGAGTGATTTTGAGTCAAGTTCTCCATCTGATGTCTCTCTTTGTTGTAGGGCTGAACGGTTCTAGGTAAAGTGAAGCTGTGGACACCAGAAAAATGCAATTTTTTAAAATAGTTTATCAACTATTTTGCCTGCACTAAAGAAAAATAGATAAATTTTTTACAGGCTATAATTAAACACAAAGAAGAATCAAAAAGATACAGTATATGAGCAGGTCGATTGGACAGTGTGTTAAAGTCTTTTGCATTTTTATCATTACAAGTGCTGTATGTATTTAATGTCTGATATCTTCAGGAAATATTCTTTATTTTGACAATTGGAAAAATACAGATGAAACTATTTAGGTTTTAATGGGCTGCTGTTGTCAAGTAAACATAAAACTAACAATAACGTAGCAGTGCGGCCTTTTTTTTTTTTTTTTGGTGCTTGTTATTAATACTGATACAAAAAGGAGTAATCTGCTTGGTGTTAATGAATCTGCCATGAGATGGAACACATTATTTGGCTTTGTTTATGTTGATGAACACCTCATGCTGAGTTTTATGTTTGACATCTTTATGGTGTTTGAAACTGTGTTTATGACCACACATGAGCATGTGGAGCAGTAACAGTGAGCAAGATCAATTCTAAAAATCTTGTGCAAGTCACCATAAAGGGAAAGGATGGAAAAAGAATGCATGCGTGTCTCAGTGCTGGCAGAAGTAAAGTTTCTCTTTCTCATGTGTGACGTGTGTACACTTCGCTCACTACTCCTGTGCTCCACACTCGCAAATACAGTGCAGTTGTGCAGTTCACCTCGGCCTTGCTGGTTTTTAATGACTACGCTTTGCTCTGCAAACTCAGGCTGGCCATCCACATGCCCTCTTCCACACTGTTTAAACTACACAAAGATGTGTTGTTAGGTTATTTGTATTGTAGAAAGATGCTGTGTACAGTTTGCAGTCTGGAAAAACAACCAGATTGCGGTCATTTCGTGCTGTCTGTTCATTAGCATGTCTACATACGTGCATACTTAATGTGACTGAATAAATGGGAAAGATGAGGCAGGAAGGGCAGTTGGCCTAAAATAATTTTAACATGAGCAGCCAAAAAAACATCATCATTATTAGGCACGAATTTGCAGAAGTGATTATCTTGATGGTGATAGCGAACCAGTAAAAAAAAAAAAAGTGTTGCTGCTTTGCTACTCACTTCCTGTTGTTACAGTTGTTTTTCTTAAGTACTTCCCTGACATGTACATCTTCTTTAAGTGATCTTTCACAAAGAAATACTTGTTTTAAGCAGAGAATTATTTTTTGATAATAATGTACTAATCCATGAATAATTGACCTGTAGACTGGGAGAGCGGAATGCAGGTGCCCATGGACATTGCCATCGCTTACTTGATCCAGGGGAGCTTCTATGGCCACTCCATCTATGCCACGATATACATGGATGCATGGAGGAAAGACTCTGCCGTCATGCTGTTGCATCACTTCATCACTCTGGCACTGATTACGTTCTCCTATGCCTTCAGGTTTCTTACAAATTTCTAAAGTATAGAGAACATAAATGCAAACAAACTCATAAATAATTTCCTGTTTTTTGTATTAATTTATTTAATACCACAGATGTTGAATTCTAGATTCTGATCACCAAAAGGTGATGATTCATTTACTTGTACAGCAGCTCTGACATAATTATTATTATAGTAACTGCTCTGTCACAGGGCCTTAGACAGCAGATGCTCCAAATAAACTGATTTGAAATTTTTGGGGTCATTGATATGGTAACATTTTCTTTAAGCATGAATGTATTATTTATGGAATGAGTCTCCAGTATCAGAGTTTGCAACAGACAGAGGTAAAGTTGTAGCAGTTTTTTCACTTATTAGCCTGTTAATGGTTCATAGCTGCTATAATGCAAGTGAAAACAGGAACAGGAACTTGTTTCACACTTGTTTTCAAATCATCCATGTAACTTGAAATACATGAGATACAATATGTCATTCTTTAATAAATAAAATTTGTAATAAAGTAATTCCTGTGGTATTAAAAAAAAGTTTGTTTGTAACAGTAATTAAACTTTTTTTGTTAAATCGTTAGTATTGTCTTATTGTTTGTATTGCTCTGTTGCAGGATTTAATTACTTACTTTTTTAACACTTTACTCTGTGCCACTACTCTATAATATTAGGTTAACTCACACTAGTGTGTTTTATATCTTCTTCTTCTTAAAGGTATCACAATATCGGGCTTCTCGTGTTGTTCCTCCACGACCTCAATGACATTTTGCTGGAGTTCACAAAACTTAATGTCTACTTCAAGATCCGTGGAGGAAAAAGCTACATGATCAACGATGTCCTATCCAGTGTGGGCTTTCTGGGATTTGGCATCACATGGTGAGGCCTGCACGATAAAACACACACTTCTGATTTCACTGTAAAGACAAAGTCTACCAGAGGGGTTTAACTAAACATCTCTGAGATTTTGATTAATGTGTCTTAAATGACACAGACTCTAAAATCAGGACACACACACTGTTGCAAAGGAGGTGTAAGGGCAGGTGGATCCAAACTATGGCTGTTCGCAGCCTGTGACCATTTTAAAATTGGGCCACGGCTTATTAAAAAAACTAATAAACTTGCCCTATTTTCACCACTATTTAGTCAGTCAGCAGAGGAGGCAAAAACAACCAAAAACATGACCTGTTTTCAACATATAAAAAGACACACCACTACAGTAGATACAACATATGGAAAACTGAATTACATTTGAATTGTACAATATAGAAGGTAAAAGGTGGTGCATGCAAAAGATTGTACTCGGACCATTTGTCATTTTCATAAACAGAAACACAGACATGATAGTGTTGTAGTAAAATACTGAGCAACATGGTGTGATGACGCAGCATTGCCATGACCACAGTGAAGTTGATTATATTTCATGTTTTATTCGTGTTTTTACTACAGCACTTCACCAACCTTTACAGTACACTCATGTAATCTATAGTTATGTTTAATGTTGTGGAATGTCCACAAAATGAGTTCTCACCTTTCTGTTCTCACCCACGTTATAGCAGTTATAAACAGTTGTTCCTTCACCAGCCAGTCTTTAACTTAACAAGCCAAATAAAAACACAGCCTGTCATGTTGCTAAGAACCCAGAACATGTAAACTCCTCTGCCCTGAAGATGGCTGATTGATTTATAGGCAACTGCTTTAAAAATATATAATAAATACAGAAATTGCAATAAAAACACATGCCATGTTACCATGTCAACACATGCATTAACATTAACAATGTGAGTTGCAGCAGCACTGTCAGAGTAAATGAACCAACACCTCCTGACCAATCCAAGTCCAAAACGATGGTGCAACGCTATAGTGTAAAATTGTTCATACTACACAACCTAATGGAAATCTTTTTTTTTTTACTGTGTTTTATTCTTTAGAGAATCTTGTATATATAATCACTGTTCTATACGCATCTTCTTTCTGACTTTTGTATTCTCCAGTTTGTTTGCTCTTTTTTTCTAGCCTCTGCTGACTTGCTAGTTCTTCATAACCTTGTTCTTGTCTCTTCTAAAGGTTTGGCTTTCGATTGTACTGGTTTCCCCTCAAAGTGCTGTATGCCTCGTACATCACCAGCTTGGAGACCATTCCCAGCATCCCTTTCTACTTTTTCTTCAATGCTCTGCTGTTTGCACTGCTGCTAATGAACGTCTACTGGTTCCTGGTAAGATACTGTGGATCTGACATAACACACTGGACAAACACTCACTCTTCTGTAGAATTTTTTCGATTGTGTATTTCAACAATTCCCCTGAAGACATGAGTCACCTGAAAGCAACTGATCATTCATGCAGAACATAAATCCAACCTTTACAGTGCAAAATAATAAAAAAAACAAGCTTTCTGGCCATCACACAATTCGGTGCATTACTATATTTAACTGTCTGCACCAGCAAATCATGACAAGAAAACATATCAAGTTGTGTACATCTTATTGTCTTTTGCCCTTCCTGAAAATTTCCTCTGAGGTCAAATGACAATTATTAAGATCCAAAGAGAGATCATTTGCTGAACTCAACCCCACTTGTGTGCTTTGTGCAGTTCATCGTGCAGATGGTGGTGAAGGTTCTAACCGGTCAGTTGAAGGGGATCAACGATGTACGTGAGTACGATGAAAACGAGGGCCAGGGATCAATCAAGGATAAAAAGCTTGACTCAGGACATCAGCACACTGAAGAAGGGTGAGTAAGGAAATAACAGTGATTCCTCAGTAATGGAATTTTGCAGCTTTGCCTGCCTCAGGCTGAGGAAACAGTGTGACTAACTGACATTATTTCCCAGATGTGAATGTGTGAATTGCTAAAACATTCGCTAAAAAAAAGAAAAAATTGAATGTCACAATAGATTTTGCGTTCTGAGTTTACAGTTTACACCAAACACAAACCACACTCGGGGAAAGAGTTTTGTAGAGTATCATAATGTCTAAGGGCATGATAGTCTCGTAAGGTCTGATATAGTCTTGTAGGATCTGCAGGATTTGATCAAGTCTGATGGAGTCTAATAGGAACTGACAGTGTCTGACCAGCAGAACATACAGATAGGATCAAATTGCTGGCCTGCACAAAGCTGGCCTGAGGCCCAGTTGTATCTCTATCACTTTCAAGTGAAATGATACACCAAGTGCATTCACCTCATCTTCACCACTCTCTCTCTCACTCTCTCTCTCTCTCTCTCTCTTTCTTTCCACACCCCCTCTTTCCCCTCTTTCTCTTACTGTAGGAATCACATGCAGAATGGAATCAAGAAGCACCAATAATAGCCTCAGTACTGTCACCTGCTGGCCCTTCACTGCAATAGCAAGGAACAAAAAGGACAGTTTGACTGGCACTCGGTCCATACAAAAGGAACAAAAAAAAGTTTTAGACTATTTTTTTCTCATAAGTTTAATCAAACTGTGATTGTTATTTTAGGGAAATTGTGTTTGAATGTAAAAACAGGTAGACATGAACAGGACATTTTATTGTTGAGGATTTGATACCGGTATGGGGCTGTTTAATATAGTTTTTAGTGATTCAACCTTTAATTATTTGTGTAGCTGTGTATTTCTTTAAGGGCACATGAATGAGATTTACACAGATTCCTTTTACCCAAACATATAGAACTTGATGGGTGGCATCATGGTATCACTGTAAAACTCAGGAGCATTGAATCAGCTGCCTTTATAGTAATTTTCACTGATTTCTAATCTCCAAGGTCTTGCCCCTTTTACCTCTTCTTAAAAATCATGTAGGTTTAGAAACCGAGTCTCGAGTATTCCACAATGCATTGCATTGAATTTAATACCTCATTTACTTTCATAAAAGGCACCTTTCATCATGGCTGTAATAGATCTCAGCTAGAAAACAGTCTACAGTAGGACAATGAGTGTTTACTAGATACACTGTAAAGGCGTTCTGTTTTTTTTTCTCCATATTTAGCCTTAATATACAGTTAATGAAACATTCAGGCCTAACCACAGTGAAGTGTGTTCATGTTAGAGGTTAGTGCGTAACTAGTCTTTACTGTTAATCCTGACGGCTCCTTCTGTCATTATGTTTATTTGCACATCCATGTTGATGCCATGTGAACACCCAGCACAATATCAGGATGCGGTTTGGTAGACAAAGAGACCCCAGTACTTTCATTTAAATGACCATAGATTTGATTGTCCTGTTAGCATCATACTCTCTTATGAAAATTAAACCTTTGCAACTATCTAATATTTGTTGGATTTTACAGTAGTCCACATTTTGTTCCAGCTCTAAAGGGGTGTACACTACATACATTGGGTATGTAGACTGCCTGCTTCTTTTAGGACTGTAGTTCACCAACCCCAGATTTTGGTTAACCAAAAAAGCATTTTTCTAAAAGATTTTTGGAAAATCGTCGCTTTCTGAGCAAGTAAGATAATTAAACACTGGGCTTGTAACACTGGATGATGTTGCCTGAGCATGTGTGTAATGTGAGACTGATTATTACTCTACATGGCATGTAGATGATAATTACAGCAAGCCCAAGACCTCCTGAAACCACCACACCGATTTAAGTCATGCATTTCTTTGCACGTTTTCTATTTTGCAGTGTTTAAAGGTGTTAAATGTGCCAAAGGAGAACCTGATATACACCAGGTTTATCAGATCTCTTCATACCACATCACTGTTAAATTCTGGATTTTGATTGGACAGATAGTATTGACTAATTTTCTGTAACAGCAGCTCTGATAGTAGTGCAGGTTTTCATTAATGACTTAATTCTAATTTGTTATTGTTACTATAACAGCTCATTCGCTGGAACTTGTACATTTATTAGGCGTCTCCAGCTTTCTATACCATTGGTGTGGTGTGAGAAGAATAACACATTTCAAGATATGCTGCTTATGATATGCTGATAATTGACTTAGGAGTGGTAACATTAACTCCACTACACATACAATGTGTTAACCCTGTAATATCCATTATCAGTGTCAGTTTGTGACCACTGCACTGCTGTTAGCTGGGTGGAGACTTGTTTCTCAGTCTTGCGCTGTGTAATTGTAAATCTATGAAAATGTCAATGAAAACTGAATTGTTTTATAATACAGTACATGTGCAACATGTACTAAATAACACAGAAAATTGCAGTGTATAATTGTTGGTTACCTGAAAAATTACCTGAATGGAGAAAGGGGGCTTTGAATGATTTCTTGACCATGTAACTTTTCCTTGGACCACACATTTCAGGAAATAAACTTGAAATTTTCTAGTCTAATAATGAATACAGCCTATGTTTTTTTTTGTTTTGTTTTTTTTTTACTTTAAAGGAAGAACAGCACCACAGACCTATGTCAACAAAACACTTTATTCCTGTCTTCAATCTTTATTTATTTTAATTTTGCTGCAAGAGTCAAAGTTTTCATACACAGGTTCACACACAGCTGAAAAACCTTCTCAGCGAAACAAAGGAAACCGTAAAATCAGTGCAAGGTGAAGCTTCATTTGCTTCCATAAATACCAGCAGAAAGACCTGAAGCAGGGATAAAAAGTTTCTTGCTCTTGCTGAAGGATGTGAACAAGTGACTCTGGCTCTGGTAGAGAGTGGAACAAGGAAAGGAAGGACGAGGTATATTGTGTTTGTTTCGTTCACTGTAATGGCTGTCCACAGTGGTGGATACAAGAAATCTGATGGAAAACTAAAGGAAAGGGCGGTATTAATAAAGACACCAATACTCTGGTTCTATACCATGTAACTTAATATAAAATTTTTACTCTTTGAATGAATGGATGATTTTGCCGAGTGACAGGTTTCCCTGAGTTGACAAGGGCGCAGAGCTTAGGTTAAATCCAACCAGCCTTTTGCAAAAGCTTAGTCGCATGTATACAGAATGCTACATTAGACAGCTCGCTAGCTTACCTGAAGTCACCAAGTTATTTTGATTGTGTACTTTAAATTATTTTTTGCACTACACCGTCTGCTAGAGGGCATGTCTTGTCTTTATACAGTTGCGATGGTTTTACTAATAGCAGCAAGTTAATTGGATTTCACACAAGCTGGCTAGAGAACATATATAAAAACAACCCAAATATGGTGTAAAATGCATGTATTAGTGTTGTATTGTTTACTAGTAAAAAAAGCCTAGAATATTTTACTTTTAATGGCATTTAGTTTAAATGTTTTACATTATTGTAAAATGTGTTTGATGTACCAAAAACTTTAAACATGTAGCAGCATAGCAAGACTTAGTAGCTGCAAGTTGGAAGAAATGTGGAAACAAAAACAAAAAAAAGGCTTCACAGTTGTGGCAGAAAAAGAAATACATGACCCTCCTTTTATCCTACTGGTAGTTGTCACTCACTTCAGTTTTATTAATTTTAACTCAGGAATTCAGGCAATCTCACTAATAATTAAGTAAAAGACAGTCACATGAATTTTCTGATCAAATTTAAACCTATGTGTCCCTTGGTCAGTTAAGGGCAGCACTGGTCACTCTGTAAAATCAAGATGTGTGAGGATGAACACAACTATCTGTACTAACTACTGCCAAACAATTTCTTGATTAAATGAGGCATCATATCTGAACCGTTTTCAAACCAACCAACTTCGTTTATCTGCTTAACAATTTATGCTGTTATTTGGCCCATTATGACTTTAGCTGCCTGAGAAGACGACTCACTGTTGCTTGGTAGAGATTGCACTAGCTTGAGACTGAGGCAGAGGGAAGTGAGGCAGTGCAGGACATAAAAAGGAAGACTGTAAAAAAGCTGTCCTTAGATCGAGGAGGACAAGCAGGCACACGAACACACAACAAACATGATAAGGAAAATGATGTTTCATTTCTCAAAAAAAAAAAAAAAGAAAAATGTCAGAGAGAGAGAAAAACAAACACACTCTTGGCTCCATGGTGAGACTGCAGGAGTCCCTCATATTGCAGGGATGATGAGAGCTGGAGAGGTGTTAATGCTGCTTCACTCGTGGTGCCGTGACCCGGCGAAGAACACTGTACAAAATGCCAAAATGCTGCAAAGACAACACGCAAGAGGGTTAACAAAGCATGATGTCCTGAATGACGCATTCTGTTTAAGCAAAATCTCATCATTAACATTCACTTATATTATATTAATTAATATTAATCTTATTCTCCAACAATCAGATCAGACCCCACAAAATGCCTAATACTTAGTGTGCATGTCTTGCAAGCTTCAGGTGCTGATTTAATATTTTGATGTATTATTTCCCCCTCACCTGAACAGCCAAGTACACAACGCCGAGATATGCAGCAATGCACAATGCCAGCAGCAGGTCAAAGATGGCTGGTTTTACTCTGAAAGGATTTTGGAAAGAAGGGTGATATTAATTACAGCCATGCATACATACATACATGCATCACAGTAAGAAAGCAGTCAGAGGTAGGCAATGTTTATCAATCCTGAAATACAAGAATAATTGGATAGCAGGAGAGATTAAAATCAAGTCTACAGATGTGTCTTTGGTGTTGGATATTCACCTGTATGCATTCATTGTCTGTTTAAGCTGATCATAGAAGACAAACTCAGGATCCCTACGAGAAAAATTTTAGAAGTAAAAAGATAAGTGTGTGTGAGCAAATGGGAGTTACAGACGCACGATTATGTCTGCCATCATGTCAAGAAGGTCATGTTAAACATCATGTTAATACCTCTTATCAGCTTTGACAAAATGCCTTTTGACATCTTTGAGGTAGCGGCCGAGGTAATACTCCAGGGTGCTGACCACGCTGCTGTCTTTATCTACCAGCTGGGCAGCTCGAGGCTGAGCACTTAACCAGTCAACCAGAGAGAGCAGCTGATCCTCCTGCACCTGCTAATTACAGCATGTATGATGCGATTTGAACCAGAATGCATATTTAATATGGTTTAATTACATAAAATTGTTAAAATATAAAAAAAAAAAAAAATAATAAGTGCCAGAAATACTGGTACAGACAAGCCTATGCAAAATACATAGGCTGTTGGTGGCCAAATAAAAGTATGGGTTTTGTTTAGCTGGCATTCCGTAAGACCCTGAGTACATCCACAAGCATCTCTGAAGAGATTCCCCAGTTCGTGTTCTGTATTCATTCTGATCATTCTAGAGCTGCTCATTTTTGCTTATGTGAAGCATTTAAACAATAAGGATCTTTATTTTATTTTTGTTTATTCTTGATCATTTAAATGTATAACCACTTCATCAGCTAGTGTGTCATCAACACCTTTAATGCTGATGGAAAGTAAATAAGAACTAAAACCTAATTTCTTCTGGCACGTTCTTAGTTTTTCAAATCAAATCGCAAAACAGACTCTCAATGTCAGAGATAACAACAGACGAGCCATGAGTGATCACTTACCATCTGCTCTGTGAAGATCTCCAGATCTCCATTAGTGCCCTGTGGGATTCATGTGATGCTGTTAGTCCAGTGTTCACTTTACCCTCATCCACACCGTCTGATATAAATCACTATTAAATACACTGGCATCAGCCTACTAGGTTAATCTGTATTACACTACAACTCTAAGTGCTTAATTCTTGGTTGGAGTTTGAACAGCTTGTTATTTGGAATGTGTATCCAAGTATATCAAATGTCACCTTCTTTAAAAAAATATTTTCTTCACTATAAATTTCCAGCCTTTATTCTTTGTGACATACCCACTGTAATCTATTAATTATAGTCAATAAATCTTTAAACAGCCTTCTCACCTTCTCAGTCAGGTTGTAAATGACTCGTGCTAGAGCCTCTGCGACCAGTTTAGTGTTTCTATTGAGCTTCTTCAAGTCCACCTGAGTCCTGTACACACATACACACACACACACACACATATTAGCTGATTATGCAAGAAAACAGATGGCTCAAGAGGATGGCAGAGAGACTGTCACTGACCGCATGTCCATAATGGAGTTGCGAGTGGCGCTGCGGTGGCTCTCCAGGTGCGAGAGCGTGAAGGCAGGAAGGCGGCGGATGCCGAAGCGCTCGTGCTCCCATGCCAGGGTGTCGTCAGCCAGGTTGATCTTCTTATGCACCATGGAAAATTTTAGCTCTGGATACTGTTCAGATACAACCTAACAGGAGAATGAGGCAAAGACCATGTTCAGCAATGATTAAAATGATGAGGAAGATGAACAGTGTTTTATTTTATAATCAAATGTACACAACATTCCCCATGCCCAAATATTTCAGTTATGCACAGAGATACTAGACTAATGTAGGTGAACTCTGCATGACACTGTTATTTATAAAAAAATCAGTCCCAATACTGCCAATAAAAAAAATCCTAGCAGCCGTAGACTGTAAAATTTTACCAGAGAACTTCTAGCATATGTTGCCTCTTTTACATCCTGCATCTTTTCCCCCTCAACACAATATTTACACCACCATTTGTACATTTACCGTTTGTAGCTCTCGGAGCAGAGCATACTGAGGAGTGCCTTCTTTAGGCGGTTTAGACACATGCAGGTAAAGACTGTCCCCATTCCCCAGTGTGTCCAAACACAAGACAAATGCCACGTTATCCTGCAGGAGACTGGACTCTAACAGATAAATAAAAGTAAAAGGCATATTCCACATCAAGCAGAACTATAAACAGATAAGATTACATACTAGGGTCACAGTACTGTGTGTTATTTATTTGCGCACACACACAAA
>JAOVVF010000004.1:11143124-11164849 GCA_028565595.1 Duopalatinus emarginatus
TCTCTCTCTCTCTCTCTCTCTCTCTCTCTCTCTCTCTCTCTCTCTCTCTCTCTCTCTCTCTCTCTCTCTCTCAGTCTCTCTCTCTCTCTCTCTCTCTCTCTCTCTTTCTCTCAGTCATTCTAACTCTCAGTCTCTCTCTCTCTCTCTCTCTCTCTCTCTCTCTCAGTCTGTCTGTCTGTCTGTCACTTTCTTTCTGTCTCTCTCTCTCTCAGTCACTCTCAGTCTCTCAGTCAGTCTCTCTCTCTCTCTCTCTCAGTCTCTCTCTCTCTCTCTCTCTCTCTCTCTCTCAGTCTCTCAGTCAGACTGGCGCGCGCAGTGGAGGTGTTTGGACGCTGTGTGTTTTCTTTGCTACTCGTGAACTTCACCTTTAAACTTTACTACACATTGATCACACCAGTTTTCACACGGCAGCTGTTTGTTTTGGTAACGAAATCATGAAGTCAAACAGAAACGGAAGCCACGGAGGCAGGAAACAGGAAATCATCGGTGTTACCGATAAAATACGGTAAGCTCATCGGTGTCTGTCTGTCTGTGTGTCTGTCTGAGTTCCCTGTTCAGAAATGCTTTATTGGCATGGGTGTTATGTTATGGAGGTCTCTCTCTCTCTCTCTCTCTCTCTCTCTCTCTCTCTCTCTCTGTTCATATAAAAGGTTTGTAGTGTAATTGTTATTAAATTGTACAGTGTATAGAGGAAGGTGGATGGTGGAAGGTGATGTGTTTTTCCTCAGCAGGCTGGACAGAGAGAGAGAGAGAGAGAGACAGAGTTCAGTTTAATCCCTGATCTTTAACTCCCAGCCACAAAAAATAGCAATCTGACCAATTTCCCTCTATACAATCTACCCAATTACCCCAAACACAGACACCCACCTAAGCTAAGTCATGTCACCATGTCTGGTGCCCTGATATTTGCTTCTTCAGATTTTTCACTAGAACTATAAATCTAACATCACTATCATCCATTCATCCCCATTAACTACTTTATCCTGTCTTACCTCTAAATATTCAACCTAAATATAATATAAATAAATATAAAACCTCCCATCTCCCAACACATTTAGGTAGGTAGGCAGGTAAGTAGGTGTAGTAAATTGCCTTTAGTTATGAACATGTGTGCATTGTGTTTGATGGATCTGAGTTTCAGTTCTCTCACCTTGCATTCAGCGTTTCTGGGATAAGCTGCAAGGAGGTGGAGGTTACTCTACTGCAACCAATATAAATATATTATCCACATAACAGTCAGCTTTCGGGAAGCATTGCGTCTGTACACTTTAGGAGGTGGGATCTGTGGAGTGATATCAAACGGCTCAACAAGGGGAAAAAAAGATTTCAATTGTCCAAAATAGCTTTTATTGCATTACACTGAGAAATGGATGTGGTTTAAATATATAACTATATAAATAAGGAAAAGATATTCTGTGAGACTTGAATTGACTTTCACTAGTGATTTTTTGTTTAGTTAACATTAGTTTTCAATTAGACCAGCTACATTTACTGTATATTTTCATTTGTTTTGGTAAAATTAGTCCTGGACAAGGATAATATGTTTGGTACCTTCATGTTTGGAAATTATAGTAAGTATAGCAACAACTTTATACATGTTAGAATCGCTAGGTATGCAGATGGATAGCATCCAAATTGACCAGCAGTGTCAGCTAGTTAGATTTGTCTTGGGGTAAATAAGTACTTGGCTAAAGCTGTTATAAAATACTTGTTTTTTTAGAGCTAATATCATTCATAATAAATTTGCTCAGTGTGAAAAAGCAATAGGTTTTATTTTTCAGGAAGCAGGGCAGATTGGCAGGATGGTTTGAAAACTATAGCTGGAATAAACAGAATAAGCACTGATAAGACTTTATTATTATTAGTGGTATGTTAAAATTATATCAGTATTTAATGTCATAAAGATTTCTTTATGTGCATTCAAGTCTGCTATACTGTATATAAGAATTCTACATAACTAGTATGCTTCATGTTAGTTGTTTGTAGCAGTTAAGCTGCTGTAATTAATACACCTTCAATGAATAGCTCTTAAAGCTCTAATGAAAAGAATGGTATTCCTATACGCAGTATTTATGGTCTGATTGAACAAGACTAACCTGCTGAGTGTTATTTGTTTCTCATGTTCTAATAACGTCGGATGGTGTTTGCCTAGAACATAGTTGATATTTAATTGAGAGTAGAATCTCAACAAAAATGAAATTCATGTGTAAATGCTTCACTCCAGTTTCAGCAAGTATAATCCGACACACACAAGCAGCACTCTTTAACAGGCCAGACCAGCACATTTTTACTTTTACGAGCAGGCAGTAAACAAGTTGACACCAAAGCTTCGCTGTGTGCAATTAATTCAAGCTCACACATGCACAGAACGAGAACACGCCGACCCTGAGCAGTTCATTTGCAGCGTTAACACACTCAGACGATTGTACAGTACAATTGTTTAATTTGATCATGCCTTCCCTAAAACATGTCAGACACTATTTGGGGACATGTTGACAGGGAACATAAAGACGATATTATGTTAAGTTATATATCACGATACGCACATATTTAATCGATTTATGTGAAGTGACTGTTGTCCCTGTGAATGAGCTCGGTACTATAGAAATAATAATATATTAGACCAAGCTGGTGAAGAAATGGCTGTTTACAGCTGCTATAACATAAGGAAGAACAGGAACTAACTATTTTCAAAGCATTAAATGTAACTATAAAATGATAACACATACAATATGTTCTTTATTTAATAAAACATTGAATTGCTGGGGTATAAGAGGAATAAAACAGTTGTGGATGTGCTCTTGAACAAATTGTGCAAGGGCAGATCTAAAGCTAAAGCATATCTAAAGCATCAGCTACTATAAATGTAATATACATCATTGGAGCTTGTGCATTAGCAGAGACTCATCTCAACAGAGGAATCCACACCCCTTCCAGCTCACTCTGACTGCCACTAAGTACAGGGGCTGTTATGTTTTTAATGCTGTGCTGTAGAGATGTGTGTAGGAGTGCTGACATTTCAAACACAGATCACTTTGCCTATGCTGATCTCATGTCTAAAGCTATGAGACGGGAGTATTATCTCATCTATCCCAATCTTGTCTCTCATGACCTTTTACTATATGATGGTCCAGTGGAGCTCAGCTTCCTAGAGCATTGGCTGATTATTCACCTAGTGCTCTGGTCTTCCCCTAACTCACTTACTTTCTCTTCTTTTTGTTCACTTATTTAACCATGCCATGATGCATTGCTGCAACGTATATAATAAATAAATATAATGTCTAAGTTTACATTTTAAAAAATTAATTAGATTAATAAAACTGTAGGAATTAATAGAACAGTAGGAAAGTAAACCTAAACATGTTTAAAGTGTATTTTAATAATAAATAAGAACATTAATAAATATAAAAAATAAAAAAATAAATAATAAATAATAAAATAATAAATGATAAAATAAATAATAAAATCAACTACTACTACACAGTATCAAATAGATTTCATAGTAAGAATTCATAGTTTTATTCATTATTTTTAGCATTTAAAACTATAATTTAAACATTTGATAAAACACTTCTGGAGCTGTGGTTTATGCTTTTTACAGTACAGGATGTGTACAGCATGTGGCGTGTATGGAAAACCAGAGAGCTGGAAAGTGTTTTGTAATACGTCATGTTGTCGTGGAGTTATCATAGAAAATCAGACAGTTCAACAGACGGCACGTCATAATCGAGCCATTATAGAGACCAGTGCGAGGGTGGTGCAGAAATGTTCCAGCAGAGGATGGTAACAATAACACAGAACACTGGTTCTCGAACGCTCGTCATTGGTTTGACATGTAACATATTCCTGTTCCATTCAGATGTCTATGTACTGTGTAGTGATGTACCAGCTGAGGTAACACAGATTACACACTTGCAGTATTGATAAAGTACACTTCAGAGCAGTTGAGAAATTTTTAGCATCATCAGGACCTAAAATACGAATCCAGGAACAGGTTAGTTGCACAACTGCTCACGCCACAAGAAGTCTGAGACTTTTTTAAGAAACATGACAAAAACTCAAGCAGTGAGTATGGAGCAAATGAGTGTCGTTTTGAACTTGAGATATGATGATGTAGCACCGACTAAATAATTATGCCATAATACAGGTTTCTGAGATGTTTTCTTTCTTAAATTTAAACTAACTCGAAACAGCTCACTTTTCTGTTGTAAACTGTATTTTGTGTTTTTTATAAAATATAATTTTTATCCATGTATTATGAATTTGCTTATTAATATAACGTGGTATGTGATGTGATATTTTTGTGGTATCACCCAGCCCTATATGTCTATATGTTCAACATCTGCTGGCTAATCCCCCCTTTTTTAAAGAAAAATAAGAAAATAAATTCGTATTGAGACATGCATGATTGCATTCCAGCTTTGGCTCCACCAAGTTCAAGCAAGTCATTTTTCTGTGATGATTTACGAACTTGTAGTTGAGGCAGTGATGGAAGAAGCAAAACTGTCATAGAGTCAGCTACATGCTCATTTTTTGTGTGTGGTTTCAATAGTTTCTAGATCGTTTTTTTTTTTTAATTAATTGAATGTTTACATCTTTTCATTTTATTTTGTAATGTTAGTCTCTTTAGTTTCGAGGGCAGATTGGAAGTTGCCGTGCGGTTTTTTGTGACTAATCTTTAAAGAGGAAGCCTAAAATTGGGTTTTTATGGATATTTCACCTCATCTTAGTGTTTGTTTACTTAAACTGGTATTCAAATTAAGCATATTTAAGAAATGTCATACAATAAAGAGTGCTGCTGTTGTGAATATCAGCACAGATGTGATTTCGTCATAGGTATAAGGCTACAGGTAAACACTGCCTGCTGTGCAAATGTGATATTGATTTTATATATCAGTTTTTTAAAGAAGAAGGTAACATCTTACACAAGTATTTTACACTTGACAGTCCACAGTAAGTGTAGTAGTAACAATTTCTGTATAACATTATTGCTAAAAGTGAAAAGTAATGTCATAACACAGACTCTGATAAAAACAGTGAAATGTACCAGTGCTGTTATACTGAATATTAGCACTCCTGGAACACCAAGAACTGTTGTATAATTTTATTTTTGTAAAAGTTTTTTATCCTCTTATTTAACTAAGATAGTAGGTAAAGTAATGTTCTAATACATTATCATTTCTGTAGTAACAGCTCATTCACATGGACTTGTAAGGTGGACATAAAATCATTACAAATTTGTAAAATCATTGATATGGTGATGTTGTCTGTAAGGAAATGTGTATTTAACATTTATGGAAGAAGTCTCCAATGTCAGGGTTTTAGTCAGGTAAAGCTTTTTGATTTCTGAAATCTTTAAGAAAGAAGCATTTACATTATCTCACAGTTCCTTAATAAGCTGCATTTTATGTCTTCTTAAGTTAAAAGAAAAGAGGTGAGTAAGTCTGTTTATAGCTGCCATAATGTGAGTAAAAACAGGAACTAACTTGTTACATGGACATAAGTTAGATATGTCCACAACATTAAATCTAACGATAAATGTATAAATGTATCATGGCATTTAGTAATTTTAGTAAATTACTGGGAAATACAGTATCTATGATATAGAAGGAATTATTCACTTTAGGGCATGCTGCTATATGAAAATAATCAAAGAATGATAAATTATTAATATTAGAAACTTTAGTGTGAAAAAGTAACTTAATTTTATCACACTATGCTGTTGTCCTATAACAGCATGACACAATGTGTTTACTTCCTTGGAGTACTTTTTCATTTATTAACAATAATAACCCCTTAAGCCTATGAATATTTTATGAACAAGAGCAGCTTTTGGTCAACAGTTCTTGGATTCAGTGGATATTTAAACTTTTCTTTCCCCTCCACAGGGCAAACTGAGCTGCTGAGGAGTGTGTGGTGTGCATCTGGTGAAAGCCCTGTGATGGTGGCCCTGCTGTGGTGGAGAGGGTTCCTGGCACCGTGATTTGGTGGACAAACAGAAGTAAAAAATCACATTGCCAGGGATTTCCGCTCCTGCACTGCTCACATGGTGACAACCAGCGAACTGTCCAGCTAAGATCGCTTCACCTTATAGCTGTAGATAGAAGACTGAAAAAACAGTGCAAGTGGGTTCATGTTGCTGTATATAACAACTCCAACAGCTTGGACAAATTGCTAATATTAGCTAATCGTCAGGTGCCTTTGATGCTATGCAAGTTTTTACTTGTAGTGCCTCTATATGGAAAGGTGTTCTGTGGTTGTTTTTGCAGTCTCTATGGAATCCAAACCATGTAAGCTCATTGGTTCACTTTCTTCAGTATGTTTTCCGAACCCGGCAACATAAGCAGAACACATCTTTGGAAATGTCACATATCTTTTTTTCTCTTGCATGCTAGCATGCTATTCTAACAAGACACCGTGACTTTTGATGATCAGCTAGAGCTCATTTTTATGAGTCATACTATGGTCAGCTGCTTTTTCAAAAGTCTCTTCACTTGCTCGAGGCGCAGAGCTTAGCTAATTGGTGAGCATTGATCCATTAAATATACTGTTCACAGTGGCTAAGTTCAGCGTCTGCAGTGAGAAAGCTAACAGGATGTTGCAAAGCTCTCCTGGATTCCTACCAGTCACTGTGGTGATGCTTAACAGAGCTTAATGAAAGAAAGGACTGGTTTGGTCTGCCAGGTAGGCATAGAAGTGTTTGCTCTAAATGTCAAACCAGTTACGGATTGGTGGTTTTCAGTTAACTCTCCACAGAAAGCCATTTTGGCTCTAAATAATAGAGTTAATTTACATCTCAATCCTGCCTTTCGATCTGGAGTAGGCATCAGGACAGACTACTATTAGAGTGGAGATTATCAGATTGGGTGGCTCAGCTTTCACATTTTAGTTACTCAGACATGTCCAGCACACTTTATTGCCCATTTAAACAATGTAGCTGTTATTGTGTATAATAATGATACTTGTTCTCTTGATAAGATTAAAGAGACCGAAATGAAACCCTAACACTAGATAAGCTAAGACGTGTTAATGTCTACTCCAAACATTTTGCTTTTTTAGTTTTATTTGCATTGTCTGCACTGTTTACTCCAGTAATGCGGTGCTCGTAAAAATCCACTTAGTTGGAAAAACTTTTCTCTCCTGAGTTTGTGTAAATTTACATATAAAGTGACTCACTAATGTAAACCTCGATTAATTTTGATGAAGTACTATGACTTTTTACATCACTATTTATTTCAATTACACACCAACTTCATATTAATAAGACAAATAAAACCAAAGGTTTCAGTTAGGTTCAGTTGTGCTGGAATGGCTGAGCTGCATTACTGGAAGATTTAGCACCTGCCATATTTTAGTTGCCATTTTGTCATTGATCTCTGTGAGCTTTGCCTTTTCTGGAGATTTGTGGTCACTAAATACTGTGAATGCAATTAGCAATTTTTACATTAAATGGCTGATGAATACATTTATTCACAATGAGTTAGATTACCTGGTAGACCGCAGACCAGATGCAGATGCTGTAAAATATTTCAACAGACTAAAATGACTATTAGAGCAGGAAAGTGTAGGAACAAATAAAAAAAATTGCTGCTAGTTCAGCAACTTCTCTGTTGTGGTTATGTGGTGTGCCCTGATGTAAGATAAACATCAGAGATCCTTTTTTTACAATAAAAAACTGCAGGAGCTATTTGAGATATTGTATTGCACTCAAGGTTAAACGTGTTTTAACCCTAAGCCAGTATGCCACACTTGAGCGGGGCAGCAAAGCCCAAATTAGCCTTCACCTAAAGAAGGTTTTCAATTGCCAGCTCCCATCACCCACCACCATCTTGATCTGATATCACCTGCCACAGCTGTCGCCCTAGTGGCTTTTTTCAATGGTTTCAAAACCATTTTTGACCAAAAAAATTGGTCCTGCACTGATTGGTAGTAATCAACGGTACCAAACCTGCCTCCACTGTAACTAAGGCTGTACGAAGCATCTGTCTATGGCCCAAGTCAAACATGATGACATTAAACTTTACAAAACAGGATACATCCACTCACAATTATCTTATTTATTGCGACAAACTAATCAGAAATCGTTAATAATTATCTATTGTTGGTCACATTTGTGATCTTAGTAATTAATACATTTTGTGAAACTGGACCATTATAAATTCTGTTCATTTTGATTTTTGAAACGATAATTCATTTACATTTCAGTGTGGTTATTATTAGGGGGGTTCATAAAGATAATAAAAACACATATGTTTAAAAAGTGTGAGAAATGCAGAGTAATCAGAGGTAAAGTGCTCAGAGGGCCAAGGCCTCCGGTGCCTGCTGAGCTGGTATCAGTGTGTGCAGAGAGAACTGGCTCAGCTCAGCAGGAACAGGAGTTCTGCTGCATCTACCATCCACTCCTCTCCCTGCTCCTATACTGTCTGGGAATATAAAATTCATATGTTTTTGATGAAATATGAACTCTGTTGGACGTGCAGGGCTGGGGGTAAATTTGCTGCATCTCTAATAAATGCTGTATCTGTTTATATTCATTGTTTTACCACAACCGAGGCCACCGAGTCAGTCAGTTATCAGTCATATCTGGCTCTTTTTAGCTTTTAACCTTTTTCTGCCTGTTTTACCTGTATGTATGGAAAAAACACCCTGTGGTGTTCCTGGGTGTTACAGGTGGTCAGAGTGAATTATAGTCAGCTCCTTATTTTAGGGCCTCTTTGTCACCTCCATTTACGAGTGAATAATGGTCGTCATATATCTCAGGTGCGCCATAGATCTCGCCTCGTTATGCCATTTTTGCATGCAGGAGTCTAACTTTAGCTTTCATGTCTGGGAGGTGCTACTGCCATAAGAGCAGAGTGAGATTTACAGCTGCATGTGAAAGAGGAGCCTCAAGGTTTTAATCGGTTATTGGACTTTCACAATGAAAATTCCATCACTCGTGATCTTGTGTGATGAACACATTCTCATTCAAACCTCTTGAACACTGCATGACATTTCTTTTACACAAAATGGTCGTATGGGTAATAAAGCCAACAACTGGCAGAAGTCTCTGTTCTTCAGATAATTCTTGAATTTTGATTCTGATTATAAGGACAGCAATTATGTTTATAACTTATAAACTTATAACTTATGTGTATAATAACATGTTATAGTTGCTGTAGCAACAGCTCAGTTACAGGGATATACACTATACACTGTATGGCATTTTTTTGTAAAGAGGCATTTATTTAACATCAATAGAAGAAGTCTCAAGTGTCAGCACTTTTCAAAACAGAGGAATTTACACTTTGCATTTTCATCACAAGTGAAAAACAAGGCTGGAATAGTAAAGACTGTTTATAGCTGTTTAATCGTAGTGACAGGAACTCATTTGTTAGATATTAAAATACAACAGATAAAAAGTTTCATTCTTATATATATATATATATATATATATATATAAAAAATTTAATTGTTCACAAATTTCTCTAGTATAAGGGGAATAAACCACTGTGTAATATGCTGATATAATCCTGGAAGATAATCATCAGTTTTTGTAACATCATAATACTTGTTGTTGATTCTTTTTCTATAATTCCACCTCAGCACTTGTAGCTCTATCCAGGAGACTACAGTATTGAACTCCAGGTCTCAGAATCCCCAGCCTCCAGATAAGAAGGCCGCACCCATATCTGACATTCCATTCCCTAACCATTTTCAGTGCACCGAGTTCTAGTTATGTTTATTCCCACCTGTTTTGTGTTGCTTAATTAGGTTCATTGTTTTTATGTTTTGAGTTGAACCCTACCTTATTTAAGCCCTAAGTTTTGAAGTATATGGACTCCACCCTGCCATTTATCAAGCCATTTATTCAGTTCATGTATCATAGATCTTTTACTTTTTGCCCGTTTTCTGACTTTGACTTTTGCTCTGTCTAGTTTAGCCTGTTTGTTGAGAGGCCTGACCTTGTGCTTGCTGACTGTTTTGGATTTGTTTGCCCTGACTGAACGATGTAATTAAACAACCTGCTTTTGTGTCCTACTTATGCCTTGGTGAGTCTGCTTCTACACACACTTTTCACAATCAAATTTCATTATTCTGCTTGTCCAGTCAAGATGGGCTTCTTCATAATGTTGCAAAACTCAGCTACTTTATGTGTATACAGATAGCACATCAGGAAGTCAGTGTGACATCACTGAGGACCAGGGTGTGTTTTTAAAGCGGATATTAACATCTCAAGAATTACATGACCTGTTAAAAGTAAATTACATTAGCTTTTTAGCTCTCATGAAAAACTCAGAAGCAAATGAGAAGGATGTCATTGCTGCTTGGGTAAAAGGAAGTGCAAATTTCATTGTTAACACAATGAAGTGTGTAATGGAAGATGATGATGCCTAATCCGTGTAAGCATTTTAATTTATAGAACATCTGCTGTCCACACTGTGTACCATGAAGAGAGCGTCTTTCTATCTGAGTCGTAGTACCAAGCAAGTTGCAAAGCAATTACAAAAATGAGCCTCTTTTATTATTTAACATTTAAGTCTCATGATCTAAACTGTCACACAGGGATCCAGAGTGTGTACAGAGGGTGTTAAGCTTCCTCAGTGTTTAGGCTGCCAAGGTTTCCTGAGATGAAAGCACCAGCCTCTTATTTTAATTTCATAGCCTTATCTTAGCTCTTTTATCCTCGCCTCAGACACCGACAGAATTTGTTTAGTTGTTTGATATTCATTTAGTTATTTCTGCTCTGTGTGCTGGCTGGGGGAATGTTTGTGATGGGGTTTGTAATTGGATTAAGTTGTGCAAGACCAGCTGTGCGAGAAAGCAACAACACAGCATGAAAAAGCCACCGCATCATGGATGCACAGATCATCCTAGGTTACAGTCCAGTTTATTAGAAACCTGCTCGTCATGTGATTATGTAAACAGCCAGTGACAGTACAAATCATGCAGATTCAGGTCAAGAGTTTTAATTAACGTTCACATAAAACATCAAAATAGGGAAGAATCTAAGTTTTCTGTGGCATGATTGTTGATGGTAAGTTGAGTATTTCAGAAATCGGTTGGGATTTCACACACAACAGGTGCCAGAGTATCTAGAAATATGTAGGTTTATTTTGCTCATGGCAGGTGTAAAGAGTGGTTATGAGTTACCACAGCCTTACTGTTATACTGTTATATAAACAATAACAGTTAGGTTATTCTAACTCCACACCATTGATATTTTCCGATAACAGCACACCCAAAGTGTGTAATTATAATTACACGAACACCCTCTTTTGTATGTCTCATTCCAGTGTATCTGAAGACAAGTTCCTCCTGCACCCTTTAACTTTATAGTATGCAAATCAGCAGGACATGTTGAGACGACATCCCTTTCTCAGATGTGATGTCACTATTAGGCAAGTCAGTGTGCCATGGCATCAAGCGGGAAATCTGCTTTAAGGCAGGAACTAAATGTTCAGTATAACACACGTTATGAAACACACCTTACTTAACGGTACTCTTGAGGCATGCTGTAACCAGAGCTTTAGCATCATGCCATCAGGGTCTGAGTGTGAATGTGATCCAGACCAAATCCTTATAGTTCAAACATTGTTTGATTTGGAATTACTCAATCGTCAGGGTTTGTTCTTGACCATGCCCTCACTCATTGGATAAAGTGTGAGGATCAAAAAAAGGATAGGTGGAACTCCGTCAGTGGATTAAACATCTCTTAATCTTATTAAATGAAACATAATTCTCAGCTACACCCTGTAATTGACACATAGAAACACACCCAGCAGGTGGAGACAGAGCAGCGGCATGGCCTCATGTGTACTCAGGTGCTGGAATGTGGTCAGAAGTTTAAACACACACACACACCTGTCTGCTGAACACCCGGGGGCCAGGTGCTATGCCATAATTATAAGAGAAGCACAAGTAACCTTTGCACGCAACAGACATAAAATTTCGTTATTTTTTCTGGAGGACAGAAAAGAAGATGGGTATCTTATACTGCACCGAGTTCACCTTTGACATTTCAGCTGCAGTGCTGCAGCACACCACTTGTCCATATGTGTTGTTTAAATTTCTAACTATTTCCAACAACAGGGAACTCCTCTACTTATAGTAATACTTACTGTAGGTTTTATTACTTGCTAACCTGTGATAATGATGATAATATTGATAGTACAGTGATCTATATAACTACAGTTAAGTCATCAGGTATCTTAAACTGAGCAGCAGGGAAATCTGAGTGCACCCAGACAGACAAACAAATTCAAACTGGCAGAGTTGAGGCCAATTAGTTGCATTCAGACATCACTCATTGCTGATGTGCTGAGCGTCAACCTGTCAGAAATAAAAATAAAGAGCAGTGTTATTTCAGGTTGTGGTGCGTTTACACAGATTGATGGCTGCCAAAGCCAAGCTCAAACACCTGCCCCCTCGCCGTTCTGTTCACTAATGATTCTTCATGCTGCTTGTGACATTTGATACATAATCTGGAAACTTGGCAGACAGGCGGTGACAAATCTTGCACGCTGTTCTACCTTTTGTAAATGTTATGTCTGCTACAGACTGCAGGTCAAACAAGCCATGTGTGGAAACATGCCCCTGAGTTCAGATCAAATATTTAGGCATCTTACAATGAATGAAGAAATACGAGAAGAAATAAAAGCAGGGATTCTGGTTTGTGTCCCCATGTGGACTTGTGTGATTCACAAATGGCGTTGTAAAGGAATGACCATTCCTTTACACACAAGAATTTTGTGTTCTGATTAGTTTCCTGTTGAACGGTGTGTTATTTTTGGTCCTTTGCTCCCTCCTGAAACACTGCCCTATTTCCTTCATTCATTTACCTCCTCCAATTCTGCTACTAACCATATTAAATAACTGTGTGTGTTATTGAATCTAAATTTGTCACCTCACAGCAAGAAGGGCCTGGGTTTGATTCCCTGGCCAGATTTTGGGAGCTCCGGTTTCCTCCCACAATCCCAAAACATGCAGTCAAGCAAATGAGAGATATGTATAGTGTGTGTGTGTGTGTGTGTGTGTGTGTGTGTGTGTGTGTGTGTGTGTGTGTGTGTGTGTGTGTGTCTGTCTGTCTGTCTGTCTGTCTGTCTATATGTCTGCACTGGACTAGTAATTCTTTGCATTCTGCCCAATAAATAATATAAAGTTCAACACCCCCAGCAATCCAGTAGCAGGTTAGTGGTATAGATAATAAGTTAATAAGTAAAGTCCTTATTGTCCTCAACACTTAAAGACTAATCACTATCTAGTATTCAGCAGTGCTTTGTTGCTGTAATAACTTTTTGAATGGTCCTAGAAAGATCACACATGAACACTTTATAGAAGATTCCTAAGTGTTTCATAAATGTGCTGTTAAAGACAAAGTACCTTCCAAAATTAAATAATAAGAAACAACAGGCACTACCTTCAGCAGCTGACTCAGTTATTTAATTACTGTTTATGCACAAGCTTTAACCATACATTAAACCTTATAAAATAACTATGCAGTGCTTAAGAATGTGTTTCAGTGATATGTTAACTGTTATGAAGTGCAACTGATTGTTTTATTATATTGTTGTTATTGCTACTGCTTATTCTATTATGTGTATTGTAATTATTGATATGGATAAATATTATTCATTTATATTCTATTAGATGAATATATTATAGGCAAAATTGATTGTAAAGTAGCAGTATGCAGTAAAAAAGAAATAAATACAATGTTTTGGATATTATAACCTGTAGCAAGTGTCAAAGATTGATATTGGGATTTAAAAAAATTAATAAAATTGTATTTTATTATATTTAAAATATAAAGTATTTTTGAAAGAGTTTGTGAAGTGCATTAGTTAAATAAAAAGTATTTTAAAGGTTAATTTTTTGTACAAGTATGAGAAAATTAAGAGATTTTGCACCATTTCTGTTGTAACACAAATAATAAGGCTTAATCCTGATAACTGGTTTATTTTGACGGACTGGGTGCACTTTATAACATGTTGTACATGTAAAATAAAAACTTCTAGTTTTGTAAAAATAAAAAATGGTTTTGAATGGTTTAATAAGCAGCTGCAATAGGTCTTGTGTAAATGTCGCCCTCTTGTGTACGAATAGTGTAAGTGGTATCATCATAGAGCAGACGATTAAAAACGGACAACTTTTATTATTACTAAATATTTCTCTTTATTTCAGTTATACAAACTCTTACATTTCATCAGGGAAAACAAAGTGTAAAAATTTTACAATAAACAAGTACATGTACAAAAACCTCCATACAGTCCATACATGTCAAGGCATGTATGAGCATTATTGTCATTCGAAGCTTTTTTTTCCTCCCGTTCATCTAAACCTTTTTTTTTTTTTTTTTTTTTTTTTTTTTTTTTACATTTTTTGTCATTTCATTCCAAATATTTCTTTGCTTATGTATTAAATAAAATATATTATTCCAAGCACATACAATAGTATACAGAAGATGGAGTTCACACAAAGCTATTATATTATACCCTATAATAACCTTATTCCTGAGGAACCAAAAATTCACCACAGTGTAAAACAGTGTAAAACTTTACATTCTTAAAATACATTCTTATAAGTTTACTTTTTTTTCTTCACTATTCTGACAGGTATGAAGGTGTCCCTGAGTGAATTACATGTGTGTCAGCGTGTAGACGTAGGGGTTGGTACTTGTGGTTGACGTGTAAAACGTGTGGTTTAAGAGCGTGACGCAGACACCTGTTTTTTTTTTTTTTTCACTTTTTCTTATTGAAGTGTTTCCCCCCTATTTTGATGGTTAAGATTGTGACCCTACGTTAATTGTGTGTGTGTGTGTGTGTGTGTGTGTGTGTGTGTGTAGATGGGTACTTGTGGTTAACATGTGAAACGTGTGCTTCAAGTGTGACGCAGACACCTTTATTTATGAATTTTTAATTTTTTTATTTTTTTATTTTTTTTTGCCTATTATGGTATTTATGATTGTGACCCTGAGTGAAAAGCGTGTGTGTGTGTGTGTGTGTGTGTGTGTGTGTGTGTGTGTGTGTGGATGGGTACTTGTGGTTAAGGTGTGAACCTTGTGGTTTAAGTGCTTGACGCAGACAGGCAGGAGGTGGTGGAGCTCAGCCTGGTCTTCTTGCCGCTGCTCCTCTGGCTCTGTGGACTGGTGCTCAGGTTCCGCACTTTGCTGAAGCTGTTCCGCAGACTGCTGTGGCGGCTCACAGACGTGCTTGACGTCTCTTTAGACGAGAAGCTCTCCGGACGGCAGAGGCAGCACAGGAGGCCGCTGATGGCATTACGCAGGTCCTGGCTGCCCATTGAATAAATGAGCGGGTTGACGGCTGAGTTGAGGACGGCTAGCGCGATGACCCACTGTGGGCTGAAGAGAGCCGGGCACCGGCGCGAATAACAGTAATAATCCACCAAGAGCAGCACGAACAGCGGACCCCAGCACACCACAAACGCACCCACGATGGAGATGACCGCCTTGAGCAGCCGGATGGAGCGCTTTCTGCTCTTCACCGAGCTCGTCACCGTGCTCCCGCGGACGTGCCAATAGATGGCGAAGTAGAGGCCGCCGATCGCCAGGAGGATGATGAAGAAAATGATGAGTGCGAACAGGATGTAGCTCTTGGAGTAAAGCGGCAGGAGAGTCGAGCAGCCTCTCAGGTCGCACACGCAGTTCCAGCCGAACAGCGGCAGGAAGCCGATGATGAACGCTGCGATCCAGCACATCACCACCATGCTGTAGATCCGGGACGATTTCCTGTCCCTGTTCTCAGTGTCCATCGACTTCATCATGGTGGCGTAACGCTCCACAGCTATCAGCAGCAGGCTGAACACAGAGGCGGCCAGCGCCACAAACAGGAGTCCTTCACGCAGCAGCCAGAGGAACGGGCTGAGCTGCAGAGTGCGATCTCCCGACATGCAGATGTTCACCACATAAGCAGCGCCTGTGAGGAGATCGCTGAGAGCGATGTTGGCGATGCAGATGTTCAGCCAGCGGTGGCGCGTGCGCACGCAGAACAGCACAGCCACCAGCACCAGCAGGTTCTCCAGAATGATCAGGGTGCTGATGCAGAGGAGGACGGCGGAGCCGGTGCTAATGCTGCTCTTGTTGGACGTTCTGTGCTGCAGTCTCCCGGTGTAGTTATAATGCTGCAGGATGATGCTGCCGTTGCTGCGTCCGTACACGTCCGGGCAGGACTCAGAGGAGTGCAGGAAATCCATGGTGGGATAACGGGGTGATTTTCAGGAGGTTCGGATTGAATTTCGCTGAGAAGACTAGTGTGTCTTTCGTCAGGCAATCAAACCCACTCTCCTGCTGGTCCTGCAGCTCTTACAGCCTTCTGTGACAAGACAATTATTGGTTATTTTACCAGTGAATAAATACCCTAGGGGTAAATCTGGTGTCCTTGTGGTGAAAAACTAAATCAGACATTTTTGTCTGTGGTCCAGTTAATCAATACAGTTAAGAATAATGACAGTACACACTGTCAGGAAGATTTACAGACACAAATCAGTCCTACAAGCTCCAGTTAGGGTTCTTAGAAGTAAACCATCCAGTATTGTGCTATTATAGGAAAATAATCAACAACTGACTGGTGTGATAAAGTGTCTGTTACCACTGTTGTATTTTTCTACAACAGCCATTTGGAAAGTGTTTTAAATGGATTTGGAAAATATGTTTATTTTTAGGAAAAGATAAAAAAGAATGTTTTTGATACATTAAACCCTATTCTTGTATGTTTTCATTGTTTTACAAGTGCAGTGGCACAACCACGCTTTCACAGTGCATTTAAATAACTGTACTTTCACTACTACCCCTGTGGTTATAGGTGGAGTTTCCTTTAGTGTCCGTTTAAAAAGCATTGCATGTGTTTTGCAGAAGAACTACCAGTTTTAAATGCCCTGACTGTATCTGAAAAAGAAATTAATAAATGCTGCAGAACTATGATGCAGTGAATATACTATACAGTATACTTAATACTAATTAGGTTACAATGAAGAAAAAAGAAAAACAAAGAAATTCTATCAGAATTTTTGAAAAATCATAAATTTGTTAGATTTTTTTAGATTTTTAGATTGTTTAGATATGTTTAGAACTTTTCAACAAAATTAAAAACTAAAATCACACATTGTCTCTTAGTATTGTGCAGTAAAAGCAAAAAAAAAAGTACAATGCATATGCAAATAACAGGATAAAAGAATGTTACTCAGAGAAAAAGGCACAAATACTGAAATAATTTTCTATAATATATATATATATACATATCAACATTAATATCACTGTTTTTTTATCTTTATTGCATTTTTTCTCTTTTTTGTTGTTATTTTTAATGCAACATGCCTTACCTCATGCATGTGATGCTGAAGTCTGTGCAGCCATCCATCCTCTGAGCGCTCATCCTCTCTACACACAACTATAACAAGGAAGGAAGTTTACTGTCACAGATTTTGACACACCCAATGGAGAAAGGGCTCATGACCTAAAATGTGTTTTTCACACATGTGTTTTTTAAAAAAGGCTTTCACAACTGTGACATCTTCCAGGGAAAAATGCACACTGTGCATGTATAGCACTTGTGTGGATGCTGTGTGCGTGTTGTCATGTTGTTGTAATGCATGGTATAGAGTAAATATGTAAATAAATGTAAAAATTAATATGTATAAATATATTTATTTATTTGGTTGCTTGTTTGTTTATTTATTTATAAAAGTCTAAAAGCTAAAAGGCATATTCATCCCAAAACAATTTAATTTAAAATAGATTTTTCAGTCAAATGTATTCTTTTTATACAAGTTATTATACTTAATTAATTACTTTAATTTATCTACATTTTTTATCTACATAGCCTTTTTTTTTGTCCAGCAGCTGTTCGTGCAATCACAGTTCATACTTGTTGTGCTGTTGCAATACAGCACAATGAAACGTCAAATATTACCCTACATTATGCCACTGGTCTTACAACAGCTTAATCTTGGCAAAAAAAAAAAATGGTTACCCAACATTTCGCAGAAGCGACTCAGCAAACAGGAACTCCTGATGCCCTGTGTGGTGGACTCCTCCCTTATTTTCTCACTTCACCTCATCCAGCTGTGAGCAAAAAAATCTACTTAAACTTGTCAAAATCATACAGTCATCTGTGAGTGTCTAATTTTAGACATAATTGTACATTCTACTGTCAGTGTACTACTCAAGAGAAGAGAAGAGAAGAGAAGAGAAGAGAAGAGAAGAGAAGAGAAGAGAAGAGAAGAGAAGAGAAGAGAAGAGAAGAAAAAGTAGCATCACTTGTGAAATGCAAATGCATTTAGTTTAGTTCAGTTTAATTTTGTGACCAGCATTTCACACCCAATATATTTTTAAAAAAATGAATTTAAAATACATCTTCCTCTTTTTTTTTCAAAATATGGTTGTTTTATTAAAACTTGATACAATAAACTGTCTCTCTGCTGTCAGCTGAAGAAAACAGGATGACCACATCCTTGTGAGTTACACCCTTAACAGTCATCTCTGTTTGACAAACCAAATTGAGGAGGAAAAAAACATCAAGGTGTGAAACGCCCTGTGACTTCAGCACTCACAAAACCATCAACATAAACTTTCTGTTTACATGCCTCTTAACAGGAAATGTCTATTTAAAGTTCTGATTTTTTTGTGCACATTTTGACAAGTTTTGCTATAAGCACCACAGAAATTTCACACTTTTCTGCAGTGCCTCAACAATCATGTGAGATTATTTTATCAGCACTAAGTACTTCATACAACACACAATAAAAGCATATTTTTTGCAGAATGGAAATGCAGAATGGGGATTTCTGCCTCTAGATCATTTGCGAACAAAGAACACATTCTGGTTCATTTTTTCACATTTGTACAATAATGCTATTGATTTTCAATCATTAATGTTTTTATTTCTGTGTTTTTTACTCACACTGTAGGTCAGGGGTTTCTAAATTAAGAGTTGTTTCATTTACAAAGAGGAAGAGAGAAACTCACAAAATCTACTTTTATGAATTTATTGTACAAATAAAGATAATGAATATGAGAATACTAATGTTAATGTGTGTGAATAATGCTCAGAAGAAAGTTTGCAAAGAGTTGACTCTTTAAACCAACTCACATATACAAGTCTTTTTTTACCATCTGAAAATGAAGAGCTCAGACAATGATGAGAACATTCAATGTGTGAGCAGTTACAAGAGTTACGATGAAAAAAAAAGAAAATAGAGGGGGGAAACCTTGGCCAATATATGTTCACGTGTTCATATTAGCCGAGTCAAAAAAAACACTGCTTCATACTAACGCTCAGAAGCTTTTCAGGAACCAAAACTAACATCCAAGACATCACTGTTATATTTAGTTACCACCCTGTAATGCCTAACAAGGGTTTTTTTTCATATACAAACTATACTCCGGGTGAGACTAAAACAAACCCCCTGAAAAAACCCTGTTAAGCTTAGTTGCAGCTTTAAAACATGTGTGCAGGACAGATGTAGGAATCTAAAACTCTGAGTCACACAGGGATTTCACCCTGACTTCATTCTACACACACCACTGCTGATGTCAAAACACCCTGCAGTTTTTGGTGTCCTTAAGTCCTTATTTGGTCTACTTTTTTTTTTCTTCTATTTTAAACCTATGTACTTTTCTTTTTTAATCATTAAAAACTTTAATTTAAACATTAAAATAAAAATGTAAACATTAAAATGCAAATGATTCGTCTGAATTGGTGCAAATCAAATCAAAATAATAAAAAATGCAGTGTATTAAAGTTTTCCAAATGCATTTTATTTATCTTTTTACCTTATAAATTTGCCAACAGTAACAATTTATCTATATATAGGTTTGTTTAGTGATCCACCAAGTAAGTGTAGTGTTCTCACAAAATAGTTATTTCACTATTTTCTCTCAAGAGGTCAGTAAGACAAATATGTTTGATCATGTTACAGGGAAACCGAAAGGCATAAACCGAACTCATCTGTGATAAGAAAAGATACAGATTGACCTCTGACTGACACTGGACACTCCTACCATACATGTTAAATAACAATCTTCTTCACCACTCTTCAGGCTGATTCACATTTATGTCATTTACTGAGCAGTTGAGGGTTAAAGGCCTTGCTTCAGAGCCCAGCAGTGGCAGCTTGATGGTGTTTGAAGTTGAACTCAAAAACCAATGCCTTAACCACAGAGCTACCACTACCCATTAGACAAATTTCATCATTGATGAATCATAATTGATTATTAAATGTTTACATTCTGTTTATTGTGGACTTGTTACTATAGACTTTACTACTGACTGCATGTCTTTATACTGTAGGATGAAACTGGAGCTTCGGGAAATAACCCACATAGATATGAGGAGGACATGCAGATATCACACACTGCTGCCCTGTCTCACGAATGGCCTTTCCCCGGATGCGTAACATGGTCCCGTGACTCCAGGCGTGTACCGGAGCCGCGCGTGCACTGACTATTTACGCCCGGCGCTGCCGCGTGCACATCGCGGCTCGTACAGTATATGCTGAACTCTGTTTGCCCTGTTTCTGACCCTGTTATTCTGGATTTACCTTGTTTATGACCCTGTTCCTATAGATTGCACTTTCTTGTGCTATGCTCGTGCTCTGCCCTTGTATTTCCTGGTTTAGTTTCAGTTTCCGGTCTTGGTTTACGTTTATGTTTGTTTGCGATTTGGTTTATTTAAATAAATTCCTTGCGATTACGTCCTGCTCCTGTATGTGAGTTTATTATACACTCACCCAACCCTCTCCGTCACGCCCTGTAGATACTCTATTAGCTTTCCTTCAGTTATATAATAACCATTATTAATCCTTATATCAAGTGTGTTTTTTCCTCACATAGGTGGTATAATATTATAACATACATTGTTTGGATATATGTTAGTATAAGTATATTATATAATATATATAAAAAACTATATAGATATATCAGTCAGGAACAGTCTGAGACTACAGCACTGGATATCTAGTCTGTCACATTCAGTAAGCCTGTGCTATATATCATTCCTGTCAGCTCAATACAGTGTGCCATTATCCTCCCATCCTTCTCCTTTCTCACACCATTCTGTGTAAATTCACCCAGGAGATCAATGGTTTAACAAGCCAATCTGCCTCTAACCATGCCATGGTTAAAGGTCACTGAGATCACACTATTTCCCCCATTCTGCTGTTTGATGTGAGCTTTAACTGCACAATATTATTAGATTAGATTAGATTAGATTCAACTTTATTGTCATTGTGCACAGTACAGGTACACAGCCAATGAAATGCAGTATTTTACAATGTAATTATGCACTGTGCTGCTGCCACATGATTTGCTGTTTAGATAACTGCATAAATGTACAGGTGTTTGTAATAAAGTGGTTGGTGAGTATATATCAGAATACTACGAGAGTCCTACGCTTGTTTTGCTTGCGATGATCACCACCTTGTGTGTATGAAGGCAGCTCAGCTTTTTAAACATGAAGGATGTAGTTACATAAAACCACATGCAGATGTCAGAGAAGATGTATCTGTTCAATCGGATTTAAAAGACTAATGCATAAAGTGTATAAAGTGACAGGGGTTTTTTTTGGCATTTAATAGATACCTGAAATGAACAAGGGAATTTCAACTAAAACATAGATTTAACAGAAAATCAAGACAGCATTGTGCTCTTCTAAATCCTAACATACATAGAGTTATTATTCTATCACTTTATTATTATTATTATTATTTTGTGTGTGTGTGTGTGTGTATTT
>JAOVVF010000004.1:11176536-11226789 GCA_028565595.1 Duopalatinus emarginatus
ATGTAAAATCTCGATTACACCATTTTCAAAATCGCGTTTAAACTGTAATTCGAATTAACCGAATTAATCGTAAAAATCGCCCAGCACTAGGTGGTAGATTTGGAAGCGATCATGCACTCAGAAGTATATAATCAGTATAGCAGGTGCTCCAGTGCACCTTGGGTGCTCTAGTGCTAAGGGTGAAGGAGGGTGAATAAGGGTGAAGACATGTCCGCCCACTCGTACTGCTTGTGGTCTGCCTGTCAGGATTTTGCAGACACCTGGATAATCTGAATTCCAGATCCTCTAACTTTGTGGTAAATTATAAATGGGATTTAATGTTAAATGCTCAACTGTAGTCAACAAAAATAATTTGAACATAATTTCCCTTCCTGGTGTCCAGATGGTTAAATAATGGGACTGTATGTGAAATATAATGGGTCCGGGTGGCCAGGTAATGAGGAGGTGATAATGACCAGTGTTTAAAGCAGTTTATCACAAATGATGTCAGAGCTACTGGGCAATAGTCATTGAAGTAGGCAGGCTGGGGTTTTTGATCGAGACAGGAACAACAATGGTCTGTTTGAAGTGGGTGGGGATTACCGACTGTTCCAAGGAGAGGCTGAGTATCTGAAACTATCCAGAATAGGTGCCCCACCATTAACATGGTTAGTGCAACTGCTCATGCTACTTCCTGTTTGCATGTTATGGTCAGTGCTGTAATTGAGCCCTCCTTTCTAATGCACATGCTAGCAAAAATGGCTTAAAAATCTTGTACTAGAACAAAAAATCATATACAAGAATCCTTATTTGCTGGGGCTCCTTTCGAAAATGTCTTAAATACAGTGCATAAGTTCATTATGATCATGCCTTTTCTCAAAGCTAGGTTTTCCTGCCTACAGCTGTATGACGTGGCAGTTTTCACATCATACGTTTCTAGGCTGTAAAACAGAAATCTTTTGTTTTTAGACTACAAATGTGAGTGTGATTAAAATTTTTGGCAGTGAAAAATGTCTGCTGTAGGTCAAACACCAACAAGACTAATTTCTGCCAAGAGTGAGAATTCCAGCATTCTGCTTTTCATTTGTACTTTAGAAAGGCAGTGGAAGCTGTTCTCAGACCACTGTCTCATCAGTGAGACCCACACCAGACACAGTTAACAAGAAAATAATATTAGTACAAACAAAATGAAATTAAGGGGATTTCAATTAAGAGCTTCTCTATCTGAATACATTGGTTGATTTGCCTTAACCCAGAATTAAATAAATTGTCCAAAATGTAAAAAAAAAATATTCCAAGTAGCACAAGACCAGGCCCTGGTTCCCAAAACAGCTAACTTTCTTTTAAATATGAACTGTTACCTTTCCCTTGGGATTTCGTTAAGGTTGTTGCGCAAAAGTCCCAGGCTTTTCTTTTAGCTATGGGATAATGCTGAGGGGTTTACAGCAGTGGTTTAGCTAAACAACTTTACTTTACTTTTGCTAAACAACACTAGTGCTACCAAGATTAAAAGCAGTCACACAGTTTATGAAATTGCTAGCAAGTTTAAAGATGAACCTTAACCATGCCATACAACATAGTCCTGCTAAAAATCTGTTTGTATGACCTCTTGCTCCTGTTGAGAAGTAAACTTAACTGATTGACTTGGGCATTGGCAAAGAGCACCTGCCATTCGTTGGAAAACCCCTACCCACCAATGACTGAAGATGACAGACTGGTAACTCAGTTTGTTTAAAAAAAAAACAAGAGGCATTTATTTAGACTCCAGTGTCAGCACAACAGTTAAGCTGTAGCTTTACATTGTCAGACAGGTTTTGCTTTGTTTTGATTTATCCCCCTTTTTTTTTTTTTATTTGTAACATTACAAATTGCTTTTGTCTTAACTTAAAGTGAGACCAATTACATGGGACAGCACTTTTATTTCTTACTTTAACAGTACAGAAGATAAATAGAAGTGCAGCTTTTAGATTTTGAATACAAAAAATGTAGTAAACGAGTGGCTAGCAAAGGCCAGCTCAGTAATTCTTTTTGCACACGGTCATAAAACATTTGATTTAAAGCTTTTCTTGTTGATGGGTCATTGCGTTGTTGTACCTGATGACTGACCTCTTACACCATGAATCATCACAAGCAACTTTTGTCAGCCTTCCGGTTAGACAGGCTGTGTGTTTAGGCCTTGGAAAACAGTTTGTCACACTCTAGTTGATTATTGGTTTTAAGTGGTTCAGTAGAAGTGTGGCTCTAATGTCCACCTCAAATGCTGAGCTCATACAGGAAGTGCACTGTGTGTATGTTTTTGTAGACACTGTAGACCATGATTTAAGTGCTACAGACGTTGTTAAATGCATCACCATCAATAGATATAAGCTCTTTTACTTTAACCCCATTAATAATGATGTTAAAAGCTTCTTTAATGCACTGTAAATGTTCTGTAGTTGGGAAGGTCTGTCTCTTTACAGCAATAATGACCAGAAGTCTACATCCCAAGAAAGTCATTGCTGCCCCCTTAAGTATAGACCCTCAACATTTTGTTTCTACCTTTGACTAGAAGACACCAGTTACATAATTGATCACTGCAGAAATGACAGTAAGAACATGTCCTTAGCTTGTTTGATTGTAGAAGGAAAAATAAAAAAATGCACAGTTTTTGATGGCTTATAATGTTCATTAAACAGGTCTAGTAAACAAGAAACCTGACCCCCAGATCCTGAGAGTTAACTTGTTTGTGTCTGGCTGAATTATGTCTACTTTCTTATCCATGATACGGTGTTGAAAAACCAGTGTTACCCTTGATACTGTGTCTAGAAATGGATTGAAAATGAGAAGCTGTGGCCTTGACTTGTAGTACTTTGTCAGAAGTATGTGCTCTCACCGTTGCTGCACAGTTTTGATTCTCAGAATGTAGAAATTGAGGAAGAGTGACACTTAGCCTAGATAAGTGGTTTTTTTTATTTTTTAAAGAAAGCCTATGTAAGACCTGCTGTGTGTCCAGTTCTGCTTTATAGCCCTGTCTGAAAAAGACTTGTCATCTGCAAAGTAATAAAGAAATAAACAAAATGGCAGCCTTTCCAGGGCAGAACATTTTCCAGTTATTCTTTCAGCATCTGCCTTTCTGCTTTAGCCACCCCGAGAACAGCCAAGCTAAGTCAGAAAGGCAAGGCCACTCTATGACGAAAGATTCCAGTTGGATATGCCAACTAATCCCAGAGCTCCACATTTTGTTTAGGATAGAGCAGCAGAGTCAACACAGCAACAGTTTGTCATGCTCTGGTTAATGACTGGACCTGTAACGCTATCAAAAAGTTTCCTGAAATTTGGGCAACTTCGTGTGGTGGTGTTAACCCACTTTGATAAAGTAGGACAAAGTTGCACACTCTGCACACTCTGTGCAACGTGACTGCATGGTCAGAAGTTAATTATGGTCCTTCTTATTTTGTCCTTCGTCGCATCCAAGTGAATTATAGCATCCAACTGTACTTAATACTTTCAAGATGTGTTTAGGGCACCGCAGTGCGCATGATGCAGAGGCATGTGTTCTAGCTTATGTGACCTAGTTACAGCACATTTGGGGTGCCCTGAAATAAGTAAAAAATGTCAGTTTTGAGGTTTTTGTTTCTGTCCTTTAGTGTTATGGATGTTGGAGATACTATACAGTCGTACATCCAGAAAAAATAGACATTTTTAATAGCTTATTCTGTACTAGTTTGGTGTTTGTAAAATTAATTATTCTCTAAAACATGTATATGTTTTTCCCCCCATGCGCCTGTTTTGTTTTGCAGCAGCTGCTCATTAGCAGTTATACACCGTCCCCTTCAGTGATATCAGTTTATCTACCACTCAGATGCATCAGATAATTCACAGTGATGACGCCGCAGCTCTTTACCATCTGTGTGGCTGATGCTCGACCTCTGCTTAACACACACACACACGCACACTCTCCACAATTACATAATATTCGATCATCTAGAACATCGTCCACATTAAAGTGGACAGGTGCAGGTGAATGCAGCAGTAAGAAATCATCCATGGGTAAAAAAAAAAAAGACTTTTCAATGTTATCTTTGCTAGGTTAGAATAAACACTTGATCACCAGAAGGGCGTGGCCTATATTGAATGTTTGTGGCTGTTTCAGCACTTCAACATACCTTCACCCTGACTTCCTCTCGCAAAAAGTACATTAACATACAGAATCTTGGCTCTTAAACCATTTTATGTGGAGTTTAAATGTTTGAGCATGTCTTACAGTTGATTCCAAGTTGCTCTCAGATGTAATGTCATTAGGTAAAACTTCACTCCCAGCTCTCTGATATTCAGCAATCATTCTGTAAAGTGGGAGTTACATATATGCAAACAGTTTATGATCACCTTGTTAGAACTTATCTGCAGTCCAATTCCAAGCTTTTATTGTAAAGTTTCCTTGACATGCATTGTTGCTCATGCTGTGTCATGGTGTGAATATTACTAGGGGCTGGGCCCTGTCGATTTTGATGCTGGTGGATTTGTGATATGGATACTGGCCAAGTGGTTCAGGATCTGTAGCCAAGGCGCAAGCCAAAAGCATATTTATTTGTTTGTCAGACATAACGTTTTTTTTTTTTTTCATAATGTCTTTGGATGTTACTGGACTGGTTTGCATGCAGTTTACCATAATATACATCCTGGATTGAATCGAAACGTACATACAGCTTGTACTGATTTTATGAAACCCAAAACGCCAGTGAGAGCTAAGCGATGGCAATGAGGTCAGTATTGCAACAGAATGGTCTACTTAGTGCTGAAACTGAGAAGGAGAAGCAAACATAGAACAGAGATTGGATACACTAATTAATGATTTCATTTATTAAAAGTACAGTTGTAAATCTGATAGCACTTACAATAAGCTGTGGTGAATAGTTCTTTGTCCAGTGCAACCAATGTTTCAGGAATAATCACATTACCATTGCACCATTCTATCCTTCCTTTTTTGAGTTGACCAGTGACTATTGCTGTTTGTTGAAATCACAAGTCTAATTTTTTTTAACATTGTAAAAAGTTCTAGGTAGCTAAAACCAGACCACATGTACCAGCAGGGGACCTCGGCATAGCAGGCCTTCAGCCTGATGTTTTAAACGACCACAGTGTTTTATTGAGCTCAGCCAAGACTGATCTGGTGTCAGATTCTCATAAGAGTGCGGTTTGCGTGACGTGAAACTCAATCATCCCAGTAGCGCCATCCAGACCTCTTTTCTCTGGTTTTGTTTGCTTTCTCTCTGTCTGAGAAAATCAGTTGCCATAAAAAAAGCACAGCTGAACAAAACAGTTTTCAGAATGCAGTCCAAATACTGCAATGTATGTAAAAAAATGAAACCTTTTCTATTGAAAAGAAGACAAACAATTTGCTATAGTTTTTTTTTTCTGTGCACTGTTTTCCTTCTCGTTTTTGCCCCTTCCATCTGCTAAAAGACTTACTGGCCTTAAATCGAGGTGATGTTTAAACAAAAGCTTTATTTCCACCCACGCATTCCTACATGGAGACAGCGTTTTCATTCAGAATAACTCCGGCTGCATCTGGCCTCCATAACGACTCCATGGCTGAATTACCTCAGGACGTGGTTTTTTTTTTTTCTTTCTTTTTTCCCCCCTTTCCCCCGTTTTCTTCTTTCTTGTTCTGTTCTTCCAGGATGGTGTGCCAGGAGCACACAGCCAACTACACAGGTCCAGCCTCTGAAGGAGGGCTGAGTGATGCTTGTGTTTTCTGTCTGTGTGGCGATAAAAAAAAGCTGGTAAAAAAAAGCTGTGAATTTCACTGAGTGTATTCTCCAGCTTAAGGACAGGAAAGAGACAAAAGATGCTAATGCTGATAAAAAGGCTGGTTTTAGGAGAGAGGAAAAAGAGACAGCAAGAGTGTGATAGGCTGGAAGAGAGAATGAGCTAGATTGAGTTCCACACGAGTGAGTGGCGAGTGAGTTCCACACAGGTAGTGAGAAACAGGCTGAGCTGCTAGTTTGCTGATGAATTGGTTTTGGTGGTTGACTGCTGACTCTGTACCTGAGGTTATCACTTCTGCTGTCTGTTCACCACTGACTAATGAATTTGTCTCTCATCCTTCACTTAGTGTCTGTAGAAACCCACACTTTATCCTGTGACTAAAAAGCATGGGACTCATCTGGAGTAAACATTAGTGTCGACACTGTGATTATCTCAAGCACTTCCTTTGTACAATGATTAAGATACTTTCTCACTGGTTTGGTTCCACACTGTGCATCATTAATTCAACCAACCTGAACAGCAAAACTGTAGGTGAGATATTGTAGGAGTGGAGTATTGCTTATAAATCTCATTAGTAAGAAATATGTCAGCAGAAGGTTGTAACAAAACCTTTAAAGCTAAGCACCACCACACAGATACGGTTTTAGATACTGAAATATAGACATTAATTAAACTGAAAATAGCAGTTTAATTTGCATTAAAATTGACATTTTTGATTAACGGAAAAACCAGAGCTCAGTACAGAAATTCTGAATGCTACCATATGTCATTTGTATTTCTTGAATTAGTACATTTCTTGAATTAGAAAAAATAAAACATTTTCGGACTATTGAGTATCACAAGTAAGGTACTCAAATTCCTTACCCTTTTAACAAATGCACAGAGAAACCACAAACATTACTCAGGCACCAAAAAAAAGATGTAGATGACGAGACTGATGTTAAGACTCATTTCTGTCCTTTAAGCTTATCGAAAATGAAGCCTTCCACAGCTTTAGAAGTGTATTTTTATGTTGTGGTTGTCAGTGCAGTGGAGTGAGCTGAGCAGGCAGAACTAAAGCAGCCCAGCTCACGACCGAGCAAAAGGGGTTTCTGTGTGATTGCTTTGCTTTTTGCTTTTATGGACTTTATGGAGACACCTGGTGATTTCACATTGTTTTAGATACTGAAATATATAGTTTTTAATCAAAATGAAAATAGCAGCTTAATTTGCTTTAAAAATTTAATTAAATTGACAAAAAAAAAAACTGAGACCTTTACGGAAATTCCTGATGGTGCATGTGAGGTCACTGGTGGACAACAGTGAACAATGCTGCTGTAAAACACCATTATGACTGATTTGGACTGGGAATTTCCCAGTGCTGTATATTTAGATTTTGATTATATTTTTGAATTTGGTGAAGAAGACGAATCTGCAGTGACAGTGGGCTTGACTGAATATCTTAAGGAAATTAAACACCCCTTTTTGCCATTTTTGCATTATCATGAGTGTATCTACTACTGTTGCACGACACATACAATAGTTTCCAAACAGCGCGGCTGAACAAGGGCGGGAGTAAGCAACTGCTGCTAAAGACGAAGGTAAAACGAGCTAATCGGAAAAGGTGGTGAAGGAGTGTTTTAAGAAGCGATCAGAAACACTACAATTGTATTTTCATTTGCAACAGTCCCAGTGTTCACTGTTAGTGGCTGCCGCAAGAAATTCATGTAGTTTGTGAATAGTTTGTGTTCCTTTTTTCTTTTCTTTGGAAAATGCATACATTCTGAGATTTACAGATGAAACCACAGAACAGCATTTTGTTTACTTTCAGTCGACATGGATGTTCTTACAAAAGCTAGTTATTTTGTTATTTTAGTTATAGTGTTCAGACATGCTGTGAGCAAGCAACTAGAAATCTCCTGTACAGCACTTGTGTTAAAATATATGTCAGCCATAATCATGAATTCTGAAAATTGCCTAACTTTTTATATAATAATATTGTCTTAATGTTACTTTCTTGACATTTTTAGTTTGAACTCTTAAACCATTTCCTTTCCCTAAATAGATCTTTAAATTTATTCAAAATTGAGAACCTAAGATGACCGTAGTTATTATACTGTCAGCTTCGGAGTTTCTAGTGTCAGAGGTACAGAGGTCCCACACTGGACAGTCTTCAGATCATGGACAGAAAAAATGTGGAGAATGATGAAGGAATGATTGTTTATAGCTGCTGTAATGATTTAAATCATTATACTGCAACATTAAATAGAACAGTAAATGATTAGTAGTCTATTCACATATATAAGTGTATATTATTAGTGTATATACTCTTTGGACACATGACCATCACACCTATTATCTGGGAAGACTCACTATCAGATTTTGGAGTATGATTGTGGGGATTTGTGCTGAGTCAGCCACATGAGTGGTAATGACAGGTACTAAAGAAGACCTAATTCTAAGTTTCAGTTCATTCTGAAGGTGTTCAGTGGGGTTGGGGTCATGGCTTCGTGCAACTATCATCCCTTGATGTCTGTGACATCCCGATGTCTGCACCAACCTCGACAAACCATGTCCTTATAGATCGCAGCGTGTGTTACTTAGAAAGATATTTTATACAATTGTGTTCCTGCAACATTTGTGAAAGAGACAAATGTGAAAACGTTTTACCATAGTAAACTGAGACGCAGATTGTTTGATTGTGTGAGGAGAACCTAACACCTTGGAAGCCTCTTCAGTTCAGAGCAAAATGATGGCTGGTATTTTTTTTTCTGTTGCACTTTCTAAGCTGCATTAAATGCAAGAATAAACAAGTGTTGTGCAGAGACACCTACAGAGTGTTCATGTTGTAACATGCTTGACAGGGAAGTGGGTCTTTGCGAAAGAAGGTCCTCGTTGAGTTACTTGGGTTGATGTTACCACAGCTGTTTGTACATAATTAGTTTAGATAAAATAGCAGAAGGAGGTTGATGGTTCAAATAATCCCAGTACCTTCTAGTGCAAAATAGTATTTTTGTGTCTTAGGCCACTCCCTCTGTCTGAAACTGATGCTGGTATGAAGTGACACCAGTTTGTGATTTGGCTTCTAGACAAAGCTGCAGCTGTTTAACTCTGTGTTGTGCTTTTATGCATGTTCAAAGAGAACAGTGGCCATACAAAAACTGAAGAGATGTTTAACGTTTATGGAAGAAGTCCCCAGTGTCAGTGCTTTGTACCAGAGAGGATCACAGGTTAAGGCTTCTTGGTAACATGAGAAGCTATGAGGCTGAGAGAACTGCTATGAGAGATGTCAGAACAGGAGCTGACATGTTTCCATGTCATTACATGTAACTATACTGTATATATCTGTGTGTAAACTGGTCAAGTCATTCTTTAATAAATTAGAGTGGTAATTGACAAGGTTGTAGTGTCTGCTTTATGTTAGGCCTATCGCACTGCCCTGTAGTGTTTCATTCCTCAGTGAACTCTGTGCATTAATAGTGGAGTTAAGGGTGCTCCAGAATGTTTGTGATGTTGGCAGTTAAAATCACATCATCTTTGTGATATCACCAAATGTCACATCTGTTGCACAACAGATTATACAATTAATGTTTTCTTAGGGAAATCTTCCAATGTCATGTGGGTCCTGTTAAGTTTTATACACATGTTTTGGCAGCGTTCACATTCTGGTGCTTCTAGAGTCCATCTGTCCACCTTACTCAGTCACTAAGTTGTCTGCTAGCGAGTACCTTACTTCACGCCAAAACTAAGACACAATATACAACAATCAGCAATAATATTAAAACCACAAAGCGACTAACTGGTGAAGTGAATAATATTTTAAATGTTGGAAGCAGGAAAAATTGACAAGTGTAATGATTTGAGCAACTCTGTTAAGGCCCAAATTGTGATGGTTGGATGACCGGGTCAGAGCACCTCCAAAACAGCAGGTCTTGTGGCCCAGTATACAGTTTAGTACCTGGCAGAAGTGGCAACCAGTGAGTCTGTGACAGGGTCATGGGTGTCGGAAGCTCCCCAATGTTCATGAGGAGTAAAGAATAGCCTGTCTGGTCTGGTCCTATCCCACAGAAATCCACAGAATGATCTGTTACTAACATTTTGGTCTTCTGAAGTATATGATTGGATGAAATGGTTTTGGCAGCTGTTTAGAGAGGTGGATTCAGTGTTATGGCTGATTGCTGTAGGTCTTGTCTGGGTGTGTGGAAATGATTAGGACTTTCATCTTGTTTGCATCTTTCAAGCGCAAACATAAAAATTAACACTCCTATGCTGTTAGATATATAGATCTGATGATGACTAGCAGTGTACTTAAAATATTATTTCTCTGTTTGTTTTCTTTCTGTGTTAGCTGTTAGTGGTGATTAAATTGCTAAATCATCAGTCCTGCAGTTCAAACAGTAAGCAGATTTCATATCTGCACATTTACTGCTCTTCTTTGTTTAAAGTCGTCAGCTCTGTTATGCAGAAAGGGATACGGTTGCTATGCCGATGTTGACCCTGATGACCTAACCTAGCTTTGTGGTTTTGCCTTGTGTATTTATAGATATGGTGCGTGTCACTGGTGTGGATGAGACGGCTGATTCACAACAGCATGTTGCTCGCAGCTGTATGACTGGCTTCCTGCGTTTGCTCTGCACCCATAGCATGAGAACATACGAGTGAGAAAAAATGCACTGCATTAGGGCTTACGTAATTAGGGCTTGTGTAGGGTGCACATATAGCACAGACATCAGTGCTGGGGTCCTACATTAAGCAGGCTCAAACAGCAGTCCGAAATATCCTATCTGATCTGTTATTCATTTGTCTCCAGAAGACCTAATGCCTAGGTGGCATTGTACTTTCTGTGTAGTGAACCTATGCTTCTTGGTTTGCCTTTTAATTAGGACAGCAGTTGAGTATAAACAAGGCTTGGTGATTAATCTAAATTTGTTACTTGTTGCATTTCTACCTATAGTACCTAAACATACAAAATGTACAAAAAGTTTACATTGGGATAATTCATCAAATTAAAAAGGGCATTACAGATTGTAAAATATTTCCTGCATTTAGTCTAATTTTTGGCTCATATAGCTCTTATTAATTTAAGATGGCCGCTTAGCATGCAGCTGTGCTGACAGTTTCCCATTATTTACTGATTTTTACTGAAAATTATATTTTATTAAGTGTGTTTTTTAAAATCTAATGTGGTTTGTAGTGGAGTAATGCTCAGTGATTTACTGTACTCTACTCAGTGCTTTAATGTACTCTATCCACTTGCCACCCCCGATTCACTACACACAGTGCTTGAGGCGCTATCTGGCTGAAGGTAAAACGATTTTGTGCAAGGCAGATCAATTAGCATGCAAAGACAACAAACACTCCTTTCAGAGTCAGGTAAAACACTAATAAAGCATTTATAAAAAAAACACAACAGTGCATTCTCTCTACACACCAAAGTAACCTCACAAGAGAGACAATAAACACACCAGACAGATTTGAATAATATAATTTCTGTGTAATGTGAGGACCGAACACCTAATAGCTCGTAGCTGAAAAGTTTGACAATGAGCTTAGGAACACCGTGTGCTGAATTTGAAACGTTGATAGAAGAAAATATTAATCCTAAACTTCTGTAAAACTTCAGTATTAATTTCACTTCCGTATGGATTTGTCATTTCCTGACTCCTCTGGCTGACCAACCCTTTCTGAGTGAAGCATGTATACATAATGTGTGAAAGTATTTGGGTCAAAACTTTTTGGTGATTTATAAAATATCATTTAAATAATATATATATATATATATATATATATATATATATGTCAAGGCTGTCCTCATTTATGATTTTCCAAATGTGACAGTAGCATTTGCCTTCTAATCAGGACTAAAGGTCAGCAGTGTAACATTTTCTAAAAACAATAGATTTTGGTATTTGGTGTGCTTTTACAAGTTTGTGATTGTACATGTAGCCATGATGGAGGTGAACTTAAATTCCGTCATGTTAAGATTGTTGTTGTGCTGCTATGTTTTCCAAACTTATGCATGTTTAAGCATGTTGAAGTTTGTTAAACCGTGCTTAGCACTGATGCTATATTAAGATGTATTTTCTTATGCCCAGGTGCTAGATGGTGAGTGAGAAGGCTGTGCGTAATGCTGAAACGACTCACCCAGAGTCAGAATGAGTGTCACAGATGGCGAGGGCACAGCTAGCCAAGATTGCCGGGCCTACGTTCTTCAAATCTACCCCCGTCTCTCTTTGGAGACAGCACCATGCTGTATTGTCAGAGTGCGCAAGGAGGCCACAGCAGCCACTGTCATCCAGGACGCAGCCGCCACCTTGGGCCTGGATGCTGCCAAGCGCTATGTGTTGGCTGAGGTGAAGGAGAGCGGAGGGGAGGAGTGGGTCCTGGAGGCCACAGATCTGCCGGTGCACAGGGTCTTGTTGTGGCCCAGAAAAGCTCAAGAGGAGCATGCGCAGAGTGAGGGATTCTACTTCATCCTGCAGGAACGCAATCGTGATGGCACTATCTGCTATGCTCACCTTCCCACTGTCATTAGAGAGGCAGATGCTCAGCGCCTGGTTGCCCGAGGCTTCCTGCCTCCCTCTTACGAGGACTTCAATGATTTGTGCAACCTTTCCATCCTCAACGAGGACACTATCCTGGCCAACCTGCGTAGTCGTTTTCAGAAGAAAAAGATCTACACGTATGCCGGCAGCATCCTTGTTGCCATCAACCCTTTTAAGTTCCTTCCCATCTATAACCCCAAGTATGTCAAGATGTACGAGAACCATCAGCTGGGCAAACTGGAGCCCCATATTTTTGCCATTGCAGATGTCTCATACTACACTATGCTGCGCAAGAGTATCAACCAGTGCATTGTTATATCTGGAGAGAGTGGCTCAGGCAAGACACAAAGCACTAACTTCCTGATCCACTGCCTGACAGCTTTGAGTCAAAAAGGATATGCCAGCGGGGTGGAGAGGACCATTCTGGGAGCAGGGCCTGTCCTGGAGGTAGGATTAAATCTAAATCATGCTAAACTGTCCAAATCTATCTATCTTTATTTTTTTCATTTGTTTTTGCTTGGATACTTAGACGAACTTGTATCACTGTCCTAGACCGAACATTCAATAACTCGATTTGACAAATGCTCAGGCAGGTAAAATACCACATTAGATTTACCCTAGTTGGAATTCAGGTGTTTGAGGTGACAACTGGTAAAGTCCCATTTACCTCTATAAAAAGCTAATTTTGTAATCAGTGTTATATTTATTATTTGTTATATTGTATATGCATCTTATTTGAAAGTAAAGAAATACTACTTTTTTACTTACTGTTTATGAGGAGATTGATGTCTGTGTTTGATTTGATTTGATGTTGTATAACACGGCTAGATATTTGTATACAGGTTATCCTCTTTATGCAGCACATTTTGTTTGGACCTCTTCAAAAAGTCTGATAATTGTATATTGTCCTCTAATTTCATTTAAAAGAAGTTAAGTTAATAAACACAAGTTTGCTAGTCAAACATGAATAAATAAAAAGATAACTCGGATGTATTTAATTTTTGACACTTATCTGTAAGTTATGTGGAAACCTATCTGTAAGTTATGTGGAAACCTATCTGCTTTATAATTCTATATTGCAAGTCATACTTGACATGGGAACCTTGTTTTGGTTTGACCTCTTGTTGATCTGGTTCTGTTTTGATCCTACAAGGCATCACTTGCCTTTTGTCTGCCTTTGTATTCTGATTTGGAAAAACAAGATTGAATTTGATACTCGGCAAGGACAGACAGCAGGCGCTGTATGTTTAGCATTGTTAAGTGCAAATTACAGTACATTAGACACCAAATCTAATTGTAAAGACAGTGACTTTATTAGATTGTGTGTCTGTTGCTGCTTGTGTTACGGCTTTGCTTAGTATCGCTGTGATTAGTGATTATTGAATGAGCGTCCGTTTAGCTCAGAGTACATCGTTGCCATAACCATCATGACTTTCCATTCTGTTCCTGATGTGTTTGTTAAATGGCAGAGCTTTTCCATAGGTTACTCAATGGTTTGCTTGCTTTCCTGCAGTCCAGACAAGGTAGGACAGCACATAGTGTAGTTTGCTTTGCCATTTGCAAATTGAACAATACTACTGTATAGAGAGAACAATCTCAAAATGTTTTGTGTTACACTGTCACTTATATCTTGCAACTTCTGCATCATTAACCCCCAGTGTATTAAGGTGGCAAGTAGTGCCCCTGTCTTGTCAGTTTGATGCCACATAAGCTCATAAGAAGTTTAAAAAAGTAATCTTTTTCGGTTTCTTGTATACTGTTGTCCAGAGAGATTTGGAATAATAAGATATTCATTTCATTTTCACAGTGTGTTTAAAACTGATTAATACAGTGAAACTGATGTTTATAATTAGATTATCACACTGTGAAAATCTATAGTCTAAGACTCATAATGGAGTATTTGGTTAAAACCTATCAACAGTTTGACAGTTGCAACTCAAAGAAGGAACAACTGCTCGATTTGCTTCAACTTGAGTTTCTCTTTTCTCTCTTTCACAATATACCACAGAGCATAGTTCCTTTTTAGATTATCCATGTGAAAGAAGATGCTGACTATGAGATTCCCCTTTAAAGCATCTCACTGTTCGTGGTTTAGGCAGAACTACACGTCCTTTTCCCATCTGTCAGCATGGTCATTGTCCCTTCACAGGCTCGGCTTTGGCTTGCTACTTCCTCCTTGCTTGTGGCTGCAGGAACGGCCCAGGAAAACCATTCAGCAGTAACAGAGCAAGCCTCCGTATTTAAATGCACAGGCTGCTCGAGTCCACCATGAAATCATCTTTTTGGCTATTCTACATGTGAAATGGCATCAATCTGTGAGAAATTTCCACATTAAGAAAAGTCTTCTACATCATGAAATGGCTGCCGCTGTAGTATGCCGTGTATTTCAGATGTTTCCAAAGCAACTACAGTTACAGAGTAACATCATACTTTTTTATTTCTCCTGAATTATAGTAAAGTTTATGCACTTCAGCCTTTTGCCCCTTTTATCCATTGCACATTTCTAAAGTCTGAACGCTAATTACAGCTAAGGAATATGGAGTATATTTTGTTTGTGCTTAATCAAACGGTTTGTTGTGTGTGTTTTGACTCAGGGTAGATTAGAAGAGTTTGTCCTGAAGATTAGGCATTTTAGATCCCAGAATCAGAGTGGAAATATTTGGGAATGTGAGGGACTGATTTTAGACTCTGTTTGCAGAGTTAATAAACAAACTTTTTAGATTTTTTTTTCTGCTTCAGCACAGAATCAGGTTGCAGACATAACGGTTATTAACACAACACTGTACATGTGCTATGCAGGAGTGAGTGAGTTTAGAGACTTCTTTTCTACCACTTTGGCTTAGTGGTTAAATGATATGAGTAGCATTCAACCTCAAACATATTTTTAAGTTAGACAAGTCCTACAGCATGAAATCACACTGTGTGTGTTCCGTTATTCTCGCTCATGTATTTCTTATGGGTACAACAGTAGTGTTGAATTCTGAATTGTAATTGGTCAGATTGGTGTTAATTAATGATCCAGAGCAACTATGACTGTACTGCAGCTGCAACTTACAGATATTTATCACCAATATATTAATGCACAGGTTTCTCGAAATAGACTTGTGTTATTTAACAGCAGTTATTTAACAGTCATTGATTATTCTCTTTTGTCAGTTCTTTGTAACAGTCTGCAGTGAAGTCATTGTATAAGGTAAAGGTAATGTTAGATTTTTTTATGTCTTCGTGTTCTGAGGGGATTTAGGATTTCTTGGCACCATGATAATGTGGGGGGGTTTTGTGTTGCATTAACCTCCAAAAGGGGGGGTAAAAAGAAGAGGCTGGTGAGGAACCACTATTTAAGGCAGCTATAATGCAACTGAGAACAGGAACTAACTTGTTTCATGGAACTATAAATGGATGATGTTTGACGTCAAAGTATGACGTTTTGTTTTCAAATAATTGGAGGAATGTAATGGCGGTCAAGTCATTGTGTCCAAGATTGCCCTGAAGTGCTAAAGGACAACTAAAGTGACTTGGTGCATCTCTTATCTTGGGACCGCAAGTGATCATTTATTTTGGCCACTATTTCTTTTTAAACCCCTACTCCTGCATCCCCACAGTTATTGTAAAGTCTTCATTTGTACAGTATTTCTAGCTGTCAGCTTTTAGGAATTTTTCCAAGTAAAAAGAGCCACCCACAGATCCCAGAGCAGTATACAGACAGGTTAGACAGGTTCCTCTTTATTTGGTATTTCTCTGCTAAAGGTCTGCTTTTATCATGGTCTCTACTTGCCTTGCAAAACTGTCTGAAAGAGAATAACATCTAGAAAAACATCCAGTCATTTCAACATCCCGGCAGTCTTTTTTTCAAAGCCCTTAAATACTACGTTTGTTCCATTGTGTATTTCATGGCTCTGTATATAGAAATATATTACTGATTTTGGTGACTTACTTTTGTAGTGCATCTCAAATAAGTGGATTGCAGTGAGCTAATAAACTGTATATTAGTGCTTTTTATTTTCCGCCACAGCCCGACATTTAATGCAGACAGAAACTTCCTATGGTTCAGGGTCTGATCCGACAGGAAGCAGAACTCTTTTGTGCAACAGGAAGTGGTAGCTGCTATTCATCTCTCCTTATTGGCTCAAAGATGCATTGTTCCTCAGGAAGTCCCCAGAATTTACTTTTTTTATTTTTTTAAGCCTTTGTAATAACTACGAGTTTCCACTATATTTGGTCATGTGTAAGGCATGACTCTATGTGGCCATGTGGGTGAATGTGCAAAAAACACGTCGCTGTTGGCTGTTTGTTTTTTTTTGTTGTTTTTTTTTTAACACAATTTCCAACCCCTGCTGAACGTTTTAACACATTGAAAGAGGAAAAAAAAGAGAGACACAAACGGTTTTAGGCATGAAACACTTGCTATGCTGATAAAGGAGACTTCATCCATATATTAGCATGGCACAGTGCTTTATTTCCTACAGGGCATCCAGGAAAGTGTGAAGTTTTAAGGAGACATGTAGAAATGTATTTATTTATCTATAATTAGTGTAGATTTGACAGTAAAAAAAAAAAGAAGCTGAAAACAGTGTTAAAGACTATATCTGTAAAGCTTCTTTTACACTAATCTTTCTGCAACCACAACAAAGGCCATGATTTTATTAATTTTTGGATTCTAAAATGTACTCTTGGACTCTAAGCCTGTTTGAACCAATAATAATTGGCTGCAATTGGCTAAGTGTGCTGCCTTGTTAGCATGTGACCAGTATATTTAGTGCCCCGTAGGCTGTAACACTAATTGACTGTGTTCATCACTGAAGCGTTGACCTCGGAGCTAATGTTGGGGGAATTTCTAGAAGAGAATGAAGTCACACAGGCTTCAGATTGGTGGAGATGAGATCGCGATGATGTGTGATCATGACCGAACTCCAAGCCTGAATATAAAAAGACCTATAGTTAACAATCATGTGAATTCCTCATAGTGCTATTTGCAGGCAAGATGGCTCTCTGCTTAATGCTTCTATTTGATAATGGGACCTTTGTTACTACATGTCACATTGTATCTGTGGATAGCTGGAGTGGATTTCCAAGTGGGGACATGAAGTCTGTTTGTAGTTTTAGATTATACCCCAAACTGATTTTCTTTTGGCTTCAGCAGTCAGCTGTTCCACTTCATGTAGAGCCAGTAATAAGTTTAACTTAGCATGTTTCCATAGCCAAAGGCTGTTTCAGAGCGATAACCACAGAAGTTAGACAAGCAACCCAAAGCAAATGAAGTACAGGGATGGGGGAAAAAAAAGACAGGCATACGTGTGCAGATTTAAATGTTAAATTTCTGTGTAATGTTACCAGGAGATCTGTAGCTAAATAAGATGCATACAGACCTGTTATTTGCTCTTTTCTAGTCTGTCATTCTTTTTACTTGTATTTATCCACTCCTTTGCCTCCTTATTTCTGAGGCTGTTGCGAAATGAAGACAAGGTATTCCCTTTCAGGTGAGCCTTTCAGGACATGTTAGAATCTGAATAATCTTTGCCTGCTGCATTCTGATTTAGGACCTGCTGCATTCTGGACCGGCTTATGTTTCAGAATGCTGGAAAAATGGATGCAAAATGTAAATGAGAAATTCTTGGATATGAAGAAATGTAGGCTTATAAGCATTTTTTTGTACTCTTGGTATTCAAAAGCATACTATGTTTAGTAGAGTGGTTTCTTGTGTGAATTAAAGCTTAAATCTGTGCATATGCTTTCTTTGCTCCAAGACACAGGTTTAGGGCTCGGTGCATGGAATCTTAATCAGTGCATGTGTGGCCTCTCCTTAAAATGGCTGCCTGAAAAACAGCCACATTCCCATTTTGGCTGGTGTTTGAAACACTAGCAGCCCTATTTAGGATGCACCCGGGTCACTTTGTCCTTCTTGCATTTATTTTCCTGTGCTCGGTAAACAGTGAGTTCTATTCATGCCTTTAAGCCCGCTGGCTAAGGTTGGCATTAACTGAGTTTTGGAGCGCTGAATGCCTCGTTAATCACACCCTGACTTGATGTCACTGCCTGTCCCACACACACAATCACATACAAATAGGGCCTCATGAACCCCTCTGGCATATCCTGACTCTTCCCACCAACTCCAGCCTCGCATAGCTGAGGAACATGGAGGCAAACTCAGCCCATATGTCTTAAAAAAAAAAAAAAAAAAACACCACCTGCACACTTAAAATATTGCCCGAAAACTGAATTACCAACATGTGGTATCAGTATAATGCTAATTCCATGTGTGTTGTTTATTGGATTTTGATGATAGGGTCTGAATTTACTTGGATGCCTCTTGCAAAGCTCTGTGCTGGCTAATGCATAAGTATGAACCCTGATAGGATGCCATCAATACCACAGTTCTTTGAGGTTTAGCCTTTTGGGCTAGTCTCATTTTATTACCTTTTTTTGAATGAGTTTTTATTGCTGACACGTCATTTACTTGTAAGTAAAAAAAAAAACCTGATAGTGCGTTTATTTAGCAGAAAAAGAACAAAGCTGGTAAAATCTAGTTTGAATCTCCATATCTGCTCTTTCTCAGTAGCACAGATGCTCAAGATCTTGATTAGAATGTTGAATGTTGCGCTTACTTATCTTTGCAGTTTATTTTTAAGGGCCATAATTTTCCCCACTGTATAATTTTGACGTATCTATTCTGACAGGGTTATGTTTTTGGAAATCTGAATCTGATTGGTCAGAGGGTGTTGATAACGTTTCTATAATGGCAGGTCTGATGGCAGTACAGCTAAAAGTCACAGGTTCATTCTACCATATTATTGCTTCTATATAATACCACAGTTAGTTCTTGACCCTGCAATGTGATTGGCCGGGAGACGTTCCATGAGTGCCGTTATTACACAATAATGGCACTGAGACCATAGCTGTCCATACATCACCACTTACACATGTAACCCTAGCAACGATTCCAGCGTTTACGACCAAAACACCGCAGCCATAAACAAACCAGCAACATCTGCCAAAATTAAGTATAGTGAGTTCATAAATCCTATTTTATGAATGGATGTATTTGTGTTTATTATCTGTACAATATTTATTGGTTGGATAATGATTCTTGTCAACTGTTATAGCGGACCTTTTAGATATATAACGCTAGATGTTTTAGCAGCAGGCCGTCTGATGGAATGGAACTATTTTGCCTCGCGGAATGTTGCTTAACAAACAGTTTATATTTTTCTGTCCTCTTTATCCTAAAATCTATCAGTGATCACTGATAACAGAACTATGGTGTAATCACAATAATACACTCGAGGTTCATGCTGTATTGTGTGATATTGGCACTGGTGTACTGGTCTACAGTACCTGCAGCACACCAGTGACAATATCTCACAATATAGCACTCCCTCTTGTGTATTATTGCTTAAGTAACCTCACACTCACATGACCTGTACAGAAGAACCTACAAAAACATATCTAGAAAGTGTGTACGTGTTGATATGTTTGAGGTTTGATACCTATTTTATGTTTTTCATGTTTTTATGCACCAAATATTTTTTTTTTGTGGCCAAATCTTGTATGTGGATGTTTTTTCGTTGTCTTTGTTCTGTATGGCTTTGTAATCAAAAATACTGACTGATATTTGTGTTGTCTTTTAAAAAATAAATAGGATATCTAAAATTGACAGAAATGGGACCAGCCTTATTCCTCTGGCAAAATATTTTCCTAGAAATGTAAAGCACGTTTTCTCACCCACCCTTTCATCTGTTTATTGTAGGCATTCGGCAACGCAAAGACAGCTCACAACAACAACTCCAGCCGCTTTGGAAAGTTTATACAAGTCAACTACCTGGAGAGTGGCGTGGTCCGGGGGTAAGTTCATCACATCAGCTTTGCATTGTGTTCTGATGTGTGAAGTCATTAGCAGCAAATCTATTCATGCACAGTTAAGCAGTCTGTCTAATTTTTTCAGCATCTGTGTATGCGAGCCACATGTGTTTGATTAAGGTCAGAACTAAACTCTACAGGGTGGCCCACAACACATGAAACAGAGCAGCATGGGAAAGAGGGTTTTGAAGAGCATGTGTGGTTATTATGCATGTCAGAGCAAGATCATGTGTCATTTCCTCACTCAACCCTAGGAGAATGTGCATGACTAGAAATAAGGAACTGTTCTAGGCTCGGGCAGTGGCAATGGTTCCGCTTAGATTAAACCACCCGTGCTATGTTTTATCATTTTGATAATGTCTGTATGATAACATTAATGTATTGGTCATTGTTTTAGATGACACAGGACAGTAACAATATAATGTCACGAGTGTGAGAATTTATAAATCAACTCCTTTAGCACATCAAGCTGATAAACACAAAAATGCATCACTGATTGCATTAATTTTTCAGTGACTTTGTAGGTTAATAACTGTGTAATCATATAACATGTTTGTAGTAGATTCTTACAGTAGTAGTTTCAATTAGAAACCATTAAAAACTACTACAAACATAGTATGTCATTGGTAAGACTATACACTTATTATATACGAAGAGGCAATGAGAGTTTATAGGCGTATTTATAACGCATTGTAAGAAGTGTGTTTCTAACATTGTCGCCCGTTCTAAAGAAGCTCAGCCGCAATTTTACCTAAAGCTTATTATTTTAACTTTATCAACAAGTATCTTTAAATCATTATTGTTTGTTTTGTTGTTTTTTGGTCATTGGCATCCCTAGTGTGTTATTTCTCAACAGGTATAGACATGGAGCACAAATTATACTACAGTTGTAAAGTGTTGGTTTTATTCATTCAGAAATGTCAGTTTGTTAAGAACACTACTCATAATTTAGCATGTTGACATATTATAATGTGTAACAAAATTGTTCATGAAAATGCAGTGCACATTGATATGGGTGTATAATGGCATAAATATGATCTGGACATGCTTGCCGTTTTTTCTGCTTCCAACACATGTTCATTTGAATGCCACTAAAATGTCAAGTACATGGTGGCTACTAATATAAATGTAGACACCTACAACGAATGGTAAGATTTCAATAATAACTTTACATCTTATCTGTTTGCCTCTTTAAGGCTTGTTACTGATGATACAAAAACAAAACAAAAGTGTTTAAAGTCATTCAATTTTTTTTCTCTTTAAATACGATTCTTCTTTTTCTGACCCAAAGGACTTAAACACACACTATGTTGTAATCAAGTCAAATGCAGGAACTTCTGGGGAGGACTTGAGGACTATGATTTGCATTAAATAAATCAATAAATGAATAGCTCTAACCCAGTTAACCATCACATTGCACATGGCTACCTCTAATGATATGTTTTAATAAGCTATATTTTAATAAAGTTAAGACAGGCATTTTAGAGGTGACCTCACAAAACCGTATTAATAATTGTTTGCCAAAGTCAACAGAATTGTCCTTTTTTTTGCCTTCATTAGTGGTTACTTTTTGGGTCTCCATAGCAGCCTTTTTTGGGGCTTTCTGCTGCTACACACTCGTTTTTTCCACTGCAACAGAGTCTATGATAATTAAACACACTTGCATGGAGTCCGACGGAGATTAGATCCAATGCAGACACACACAGCAAGCTGCTTTTATTGCAGAGGGAAAAACGGGTCACGCTGGGTGCAGTGGGTGCTTTTGTCTCATTTCTGAGCCTTTGTCAAAAAGTCTTCATTGGACAACAATATGCGCAGCTGGTGCTGTGTGCAGTGCACGTGCTCAGCATGAAACAAAAGCAGGGCTGTACCAGGGCGAGTACGGCAACCAAGAAGGCTCAATAAGCCCGATAAGAAAGCTGGCAGCTTGAGAGGATGCTTTCATGCACTTCATTGTTCTTTGGCTGAATGCAGCCCCATGCAGTCAACCCCACTCCATTGATGAGCACTCAGTAAGTCTGTTCCTTTTGTTGAAGCCTGAGATTTTTTTTTTTTGTTGTTGTTGTTGTTTTAACAGTATGCTGCAGTATGTGTTTTGGTGGTCACTTATTCATTTCTTTGATCTCTAAATATTCCTTTCAACTGTGTCAAATGTATTGTTTGTTCTTATGCAGGAGCAAGCCGTGAACAGAAAAGCAGATCATCATTGATCATCTGTGCACTTAAATAATCAGTGTAGCTCTTTGTTTTGGTTCACTGTGTTAGACTAGCGCTACCCTGGCCCACATGGTCGCATCACTTTGACTTGAGTCTTTGTTTGGTTTGCAGTATTGTTTAGACCATCTGCCTTCACTGTGCCATTGACCAAAAACCTCTCACACCCTTGACTCCTATTGACAATAGACAGCCAGCAGGCCTGATTTGTAATCAATCACCATGCAGCAAAGCATATGAGGGAAATATAAATCAATGGTTTTCTGTTTTTGTAGAGCGGTAGTGGAGAAGTATCTGCTGGAGAAATCCCGCTTGGTGTCCAGAGAAAATAATGAAAGGTAATTATCCTGTGTTCATACAATTTAAATCCTTTAAACAATTTATCTTTAGAGGTGTCTTTTTATATTATCATGTTGTGTGTTATCATTTTGTTTTTCACAGCCGTCAGTATTAGTGATGAGCTAATTATAGAATGTGAGAATGAGATGAAATTCCCACTTATCAGTGGTAGTGTGGAGACTCATGATTAGTGTAATATAAACACAGTTGGTTAAATTGAAGCACAAGTGTGCATATCCCATGCTCTGAATTGCCACTTTGTCTCTCACAGAAACTACCATGTGTTTTATTACCTTCTGGTGGGGGCGTCTGAGGAGGAACGCAAGGAGTACAAGCTCCTGCAGCCTGAGAACTACAACTACCTCAAGCAGGTGAGGACAAGTTACATTGGACTTTATAGTATTTATTAAAATGGCGCATATGATACTGACTTGGGTGGGAAGTGGTGCACTGGGTGGTGATGCTGTATTACTAATGCTTTCAGTGTTAGATCACAATTTCTTTTTATACTACCCCTTAGTTAGATTACAGTAGGGCTGTTTGCAATACAGTCATGTTAGAGTATTTCTTTGAAATTAAAATTATTTTTTATTCATGTTGTATAGACAGAAAATGAGCGATATCTGTGGAAGTGAAAAGATGGTTGGATAAACAACCTTCAAGTGACCAGATAAAGTGATAATACATGTTTGATATTTACAGTTAATTGCATGTAATTTTGCTATACCACCGCAAACACTTTGCTGAAGAAGTTAATAAAGCCTGACACGCTTTCAGGACGGAATGAGTTCATACCAGTCTGGGCTAATGAATGCTTCTGTAAAGTCAGTCGCCACATCATGGCTGCTTGTACAGTTTCTTAATTCAGCTGAACATGTTCAGAGGGGAGTGCTAGTTTCATTTTACTGATCAGCTAGCATAAACTTTAGAAAGTGTAACACCATCCCTCGAATCAAAAACTTGGCTATGCATCACTGTGTCCTCAGCAGAATTTAAATTTATAAGGCCCGGGATTTATTTATTTATTTATTTATTAACCTAATTAGCCAGCCTTTATTACTATATCAATCTAGTTTTACTGATCTGTATCAAATTCTGTCACACTTGGCTTTAGACAAAATAAAATACCTGGTAGACCACAGTTGGTCCTGAACGTGACTATTTTTCCTAATTTCAATAGCAAAACTTTACCATAGAGGATGCAGATGACCTTCGGCATGACTTTGAGCGCCTGCAGCAGGCCATGGAGATGGTGGGCTTCCTGCCTGCCACAAAGAAACAGTAAGTATAATAATTTTAGAACAGCTGGTCCTTGTTCTGCAGCAAAGGGCCAAAGACATAGAATGTTACCCTGAAGATTTCATCTTATGTTGTTATGTTATCGTCTTATCCCGAAATGTAAACCAGCCTGGTTGAAAAAAAAAACATTATTCAGTGAATGCCCAGTGAACTCCCTCAAAAGTAGTCAATTTAGTTTCAAACCACTCGACGCACCCTGTAAGTATAGACACTCTCCCCCAGTTTTCATCAGTTGTCATTTGTTCTGGGTGGAAAATTCATTTAAACTTATTTGCTCTTAGCATTCCATCAGAAGTAAACAAATGACCATGAAGCTGAGCAGCATTGAGTCACTGCATTTAGTAGCTTATACAGCTTATTGCTCACACCCTGCACATGTTGATTCATAGTTTATGTTGGCTAAAGAGGAAGTACACATCTGAACCAGAGTGAATTATGTAAGGAATGAAAGACTCAACCTTGTGCTGTTATAGGAAAATAATCAAGAGTAGGGTGGTGTGAGAAAGCAGAATAGTTTTTCTTAATGTAACCACACATCTTTTATTCCTTATATACCACAGCAATTTGTCAAAAAAATTTCAAGAACGAAATGTGGGTTTTTCTTATCCCATTATAGATACATTTAGGTAGTTCCTGTTCTCGCTTACAAGATTAGCAGCTATAAAGTTTGTTCCCACAGCAGCCTTTCTTTTTTTCCCCTCCCTTGAAGTTAATAAGACAGGATGGAGCTGGTCATTTAACACAGAACCAGCAAAGTGAAAATTTCTCTGCCATCCTCGAGTTGATTTTCCTATAACAGCACCTCCTAGACCACAGCGATGTTACCACCATTACATTCCTTCATTTATTAAAGAACAAAGTAATATGTATTCTCCATTTATAGTACATAAAAGTTACACTTTTGTTATAGCTGATGTGAATAGGGTGAAGTTAGGTAAATTGGGCCACTTTTGGCTAATTTTCTGTAGAACCGCAAAAAAACAATGCACATAAAGCTGAAACACATTAAGTTCTGTTATGGCAGCAATTTGAATTTATTAAAAATGATTGGCTATTATAATTCAAATCACTGTAATATTCGAACTGATGGCCCAATTTACCTGACTAAGTAGTCATTTCCTTGGCAGCCTCTCTTTTTTCCCTCTCTTGTGGTTAATAAGACAAAAAATCCACACCTTGTCACCTCTGTCCCATGACATCAGGAAATTTAATGTTAAAGCCTTGCCTCCGGGTGTTCCAAAGTGCTGACAGCGGAAAATGGGTACATAGTGCATTAATGTAAACAGTGTAATGTAAATCTGATTTGCAGTCACACTACTGTTAAAGCTGATGTAGATAATGAATCAACTCCTTCAGACCAATCAAAAGCGAGGACATAATAGCTCTGTGGTGTAATTATGTTTAATGACTCTTTTAGGATATTCTCGGTGCTGTCGGCAATTTTGTACCTAGGCAACGTCACCTACAGCAAGAAAGCCACGGGCAGAGACGAAGGCCTGGACGTGGGCCCTCCTGAGGTGCTCGCTAACCTCTCTGAGCTTCTCAAGGTAATAGTGATTGTGCAACAGAAATCCATTATAGGAATTCAAATTTAAATAGAATTAAGCAGAAATACGTGATTTTGGTTACATGCAGCGCTGTTCATGCTAAAAGTGTTTTGTTTGAAATTATCCAAATCAAAAAAATATCCACGTGTAAATTTTTTTATATGTTTTCTTTCTTGTTTTTATTTTCTTGATGAAATCCAAAAGATTATATTGGATTTCAGGAAGTGCTGAAGGGAAGCTGAGGTGTTTGTATGTATGCATTTTTTGCAGGTCAAAGAAGAGCTGCTAGTGGAGGCACTTACAAAGAGAAAAACAGTTACAGTTAATGATAAACTGATCCTTCCCTACAGTCACAGTGAGGTAAAGCTGGCCATGTCTTCAATATCATACTCCTAATGGAAATATGTGGTTCCCAGATAAGTAGGATTGACTAATAGTCTTGAGTAGTCTAGTTTGTTAGGTAGAATCTGAAATGTACCCCATCAGCCTTTTTCCCAGACAAGAATACAAAAGCAGATTACATGCAATCACCTTGAGATACTCGGTAAACTTCATGACTGAAACCTTCATAGATTAAGAGCCAACATTTCTTCTTTTTTTCCCTCATTCTCAGGCAATCACAGCACGGGATTCCATGGCCAAGTCTCTGTACAGTGCCCTGTTCGACTGGATTGTTCTGCGCATCAATCATGCCCTGCTCAATAAGAAGGACATGGAGGAATCTGTTCCTGTGAGATGTTGCACATAGTGTTTTTTTCCCTTCTGGTCATTTATAGATATAAATACTGTAGATAACAGTACTGTTTGAGAGAAAACTACAGTGAAGGGGAAACGATTGACAGGTTCCAGACAGGTTGTAGCACAAAAGCATGAGTATAAAAAAAAAGATTTAACTCCTCACCTGATATGTGCTTTATGAAGGTTTGAAAACTCTTATGTATTGTGCATTTATTTTAGCATATAACAAATACAATTTATATATTGGGATTAAAATAAAAAAGGAAGAAGGACGAAGTGAAGACCAATGATCAGAGAGGTTATGTAAATCTTTGCACCAACCTTTATTCATAGCCTAAAGATGTGTTGTTAAACGGGCACTTAAACTAATGTGTATGTGTTTCTTTTTTTTTTTGTTTTCTTTTAAATAAAGCTATTATAGGTAAAAGTGGTACTACTGCTAATAATGCTAAGATTTAAGGGTCATTTTAGGGATATTGTGAATAAAATATCAACTCATCGCTAATAATTAGTCATAATATCTGCATTAATATTTCTTGCTGTTTAGAATACCTGCTTATACATTTAAATCTGTTTTTCGCTCGCAGTGTTTGTCCATAGGCGTTCTGGACATCTTTGGCTTTGAGGACTTTGAGACCAACAGCTTCGAGCAGTTCTGCATCAACTATGCTAATGAACAGCTGCAGTATTACTTTAACCAGCACATCTTTAAGCTGGAGCAGGTCAGGCCACATGTTCGCTTCTAATATCAACACTTGTGTGATTTTTGTGTTGTGAATGTATGACAAGTCTGATATACAGTCATATTTAGAAGTGTTTTTTTTATGTGCAGGAAGAGTATCAGGCTGAGGGCATCACGTGGCACAATATTGACTACACCGATAATGTGGGCTGCATTCACCTCATCAGCAAGAAACCCACCGGTCTCCTTTATTTACTGGACGAGGAGAGCAAGTAAGACTAACATCTAAGACTAGAACATTGTCTGTGCCTTGCTTGTTCAGAAATGTACAAATACAAATAATAATTTGAAAATCTCGGTATCTCAAATTTTGCTCTGTACTATAAACTGTACATACGAGCCATTTTGCATGCTTTAGAAACAAATGCTTTTTTTGTTTGCATTTCTTCTTTGTGTGCCTATTGACTGTGTCTTTTTTCATCTCTGCAGTTTTCCGCATGCAACAGATATAACCTTGCTGGCCAAATTTAAGCAGCAGCACGAGAGAAACCACTACTTTGTGGCCACACCAGTGATGGAGCCAGCCTTCGTTATCCGTCATTTTGCTGGGAAGGTCAAGTACCAGATCAAGGTAACATCTACAGCTGTATAACCATAAAATGGCTGGTCATTCACTGTTGCTGTAATTGTGAGCATCTTTCATTCTTGGATGATATCCTCTTGAATGATTCTATACCATGTTGGTAATAAAAAAAGGCCCAGTGGGATGTCTAATATGAGATGTGTCAGATTATATTAGGACTGTTGAATTCAGGATTCTAAATGGTCTGAGGGTGCTGATTACTTTTCCATAACAGAAGCCATGACAGTAATGTGCCTGCATTCAGTTTATATTGATTATATTGAGGTGTTACTAGTCCAGTAACTTACTGATTGTTTTAAAGTAGACAGTATTTTTCCTACTTGTCGCCTGGTGTATTCAACAACTTATAACAAATCATCCTGGCAGGATTTCCGGGAGAAGAACACAGACCACATGCGGCCTGATATCGTTGCGCTGTTGCGCAGCAGTGATCGGGCCTATGTGCGCCAGCTGATTGGGATGGACCCAGTGGCCATGTTCCGCTGGGGCATTCTCCGTGCTGCCATCCGTGCCCTTGCTGCCTTCAATGAAGCTGGACGCCGCTGGGCTGCCAAGACTTCTGGTATGGCCTGTAGAGTTGAGCTTTTTAAGATCAGAAGCAGATTAGTGCAAAAAAAAAGAGAGAGATTTATTTTTAGCCTGCACATGAAAGAGTGGTGTGTGTGTGTGTGTGACGCACGTCTGGATTTGAGACGATTAAAAACGCAGACTAAGAACAAAATAAACAGAAGTAGCTATTGTTTGAGTCAGGAATTTAGCGCGTCTTGAATTTGTTTCAACAGAAATCAAATGTTTCTGTGCATGTGGTATATATTTGTGTCTGCATGTTTCCATGCAGGTGTGGTTCGACCCCATTCAAGAGTTCCACTAGGAGAGCTGCAGAGGTCTAACACACCCATTGAAAGGATGTATCGGTAAGGCTTAAATTAAGATCTTCTATGGCTATAAGGGAGAAAAACAGAAATCAGGAAGTGCTGTGAGGAACTTGATCTCTTCCTGTCCTTTGTGTTTGTGTGGGGTCATGTGACCTGACTCACCTCTCACAGGTTCTCACAAGTCTACCCTGTCATAACACACATTTTTCCCCCAACTCTTATATATTTTACATTTTAAGTTATGATGCCAAACCGATGATGGTAAAACTTTATGTACTGTTTAATTCCTCAAGCATACATGTGTGCTTCTCCTGGTGTTTCTCATCTATGACCCCTTTGGTCCCTCCTACTATGGGTTTGAAGAAAATGTTGGTCACAGATCAGCCTAGCTGAGTCCAGTCTGTGAAACGTGATTGCCTGTGTGCTGTTTCTCCTTTACAGCCGGTCCTCAGTGCTCGATTTCTCCTTTGATCTCTCAGAGGAGTGCCCCCTAGAGGCTTTTGAGGACATCTTTGCTAGTTATGAGAGTAAAAAGTAAGTTGAGGCAATAAAGCACAGCTGGGGGTCTGGCAGGAGAAGCTGGCTGCAGTGGGCAGGACTGAGACATGAAGATTGTGAACTAAATCTGTAGAAATTGGGCTGTTTGTGTGAATCTTAGTCAGGATTTTAGCTATGCTTAATCTGTCTTTACTACAGATACACCAAATATATTCTGTCGAATGAATAATGATGGTAAATACTTTGACCAAATAAGGCTCGCTGTTTTCGTTGTTACTGATGACTTGTACAAATAGAAATTCTCCTCTATGTCTGAGTAAATGCCTTGGAGTGCACAGCTACATAAGAGTAAAACACATTCATGTGTAAACTTAAAGTCAATGTTCTGTAGCTATAAAATGAGCACATGATGTTTTAATCGTAGTGAATCAGAAAAGTGCAAGCAATTTTAAGTTTTGTTTTTTTTCAGAGCAACAGTAACGATATTTAAAAAAATAATTCTGCTCACATTAATCACAAAATAAGTAAGGAACAGAATGCTTTGGCTGTGCTGATCTGCAACTAAATGATCAAGGATCACCACCCCCAAACTGATTGTTTTCCTACATCACATACTTATGTGTCATATTCGTCTTATTTGCTGACTCTTAGAATTTCATTAAACTTTTTATCCATTTATAGTTACATGTGATGTGAAGCATCCAAACAACAAGTTAATTCCCTCACCTGCGTGTTTTTTTTCTCTCTTGAAGTTGGTATAGACAGTTTAAGCCAGTTTTATGATGTAGTCTGTGGATCTGTAGTCAAAATAAAGTCAAATTTATATACTAGATATTGTATCATAATACAGATTTTATTTTTTTTCATTAGTAAATCCAATAATATTAAATACAATTAGGCTAGTGATTTATCAACCTGATGTCCCATAGCCTTCTCTGCCAGTACATCCTGTTTGACCTCCAGAGCTGTGTGGTAGGTTTTCTAAGTGCATGGAACACATGGAGGCAATCAATTGGCACCGGTTAACACCAGTATTACGAGAGTAACACCTGCATGGACTTTCTTACGTCACCGTTTTCCCCCTGCACTCACACAGCATGGTTTTGTAACAGCACTACCATGCTTCTAAATAAGAGCCCTGAGTTCAGCATTGTGGTTGCAGATGAGAGTCACAGGCAAGCAGGACTCGATGGCAAGCCTTCATTGCACTGTTGTGATTAGAATTCAGGCTGCCTGTGGTTCTCCTTCTGCTACAATGCTGTGCGTGTGTGTGTTTGTGTAAGGTGTGTAGACCGTGTCCCCTTTGGTGGAGGTACCTTTCCTTTACAGAGGTGCATAATTAACTGTTGGGTTTCTGTCCTTTTCTACCACATTCTGCCTCATTCCATCTACACCTTTCCCCTCTCTAAATGTGAATCAGCGACATGCACGCCCAAATTATCAGCTCTATTAAGGACTTGCAGTTGGATGGCGAAGACCCACGTAAGCTGCTTCAGTCCTGGGGACGCCTGCGCTTCCCACGCCATCTTCTTCAGTGAGTCGGTCCAGAGAAACACCTTAACTGTTGACCCAAGCCTGCTGTCTCTGGCATCATACTTTGTAGCGAATGATGTTCTTTTCCTGGCTAAGCTTAGAGTTGACTTAAATTATAAAAGTTGGATTTATAGTGAATGCTCCCGAACCCGTGCTGCTTTAATAGACCGTTCTAACATGTTTGGCACTAATTTGTGCCCGGCCGCTCCAGGTAAACAAATGCTGTGTTTATGAGCCTTGAGCTAAGCTTCATTAGGCTCTTCTGAACTGTTTTTGCCTGTTGTGCTTGTTTGTGTCCTAACTTACAAATTCACATCCCTTTGTCTCTTAGAAAAGTGACATCCCTAGGTTCAGTTTCTAACCTGCTGCATGAGCTAAATTAACCTGGTATTCTTTAAAGCAGAGACTTCTTTACATAAAGGAACTGTAATGTAAAGTCCATGGACACCACCTAGTACAGATGCATTTAGAGTATAATTTAAGTATGTGCAATAGTTTAGCTGTGTAATGAAACCATATAGTTTTCTCTTCATGCACATGCACCCACATGATGTGAATGAATTAAGAGGTTTGGTTATTTCTCATTGGTTATCACTCATGCCCAGATGGAGGGCAGTGGATACACTGAGACAGTGGACACTTCTGTATGGTTTTTTTTTTTTTTTTTTTTTTTAAGTAGTAATTACTTTTTTTTGCAACATTGTGGCTCACTGTTGTCCCGTTTGGCAAATAATTTTCAATTATCCAAGGTTATGAGGGTCCCTCTGATGGACTTGGTTGCAAAATCCTCCATAAATTTTTAATGGGATTTAAGTCAGGTGATTTATTAAGGTCATGCAAGGCCTAAATAACAAAGCCTTGTCTTTGTTGTGTCTGAATATGTATTTCCCTCCCTGTGGAGAATAAGTTCACTCTGTATTCTAGGGTTATGTTGCTTTAATACCACTGGAACTGTGGGCCAAAATAGCCACTCTAATAGCCGAAATAGTCGCAGTCACCATGAATCCTTATCATTACGGGCAAACATTTTTCCATTGTTTTCTCTTTTTTTCATTCTCCTCCTCCTCCTCTCATTCACTCTGCTTCTAATGCCTCCTTTAATGCCTCTCACCAGTGCATGACTCACGATAACAATGTACTAACCACCCTCAGTCCTGTCCCACCACACGCTCAACCTTGCTGTTCCTCCTTTCAGGAAGAACAAGAACACCAAGCACAAACAGCTAATTCCGAAGGTAAAATCAAGTTATTCATTGTTTTTGTTTTAAAGTTCTGTTTCTGCTCAGGGTGAATTGATTTTATGTGAAAGTTTTGGCATCATTGTTTCCATTGTTCTGTGTGACCATGCACCTGTTGTACAGAATCTGCTGGACTCACACTCACTGAAGTTCATTGTTGGCCTTCATGACCGCACCACCAAGTCTCTGCTGCACCTGCACAAGAAGAAGAGGCCTCCGAGTATCAGCGCACAGTTCCAGGTATGGCTGCTCCCACCAAACCTGCACCAGGATACATACATGCACTTTTCCCATGACTAAGTCTAGTAAAAGCCTAACATATAAGGCAATCTTCTAAAGTAAATTGGATCATAACTGAACTCTAGGAAAAATATGCAGTAATGATATTTTTCTAACCTTGTCTAACCTTCTTGCCTGCAAAGATCATCCTGTATAAGAAGATAATAAAAAAAAAAAAAACATCAACAAAAATATTGCTAGCTCATTATTTTTTTTTCACAATTTAACTTTCTCAGAATTTTGTAGTCATAACCAACTGTATAATGAATATACATGCCTCTGTGCTGTCAGGTCATTTAAACAAAAACAAAACAAAACAGAAAAAGCATGATTTAAACAATTTTGTTTAAATGATATAATACTACATATTCAATAGTAGTGCCTTTTCTGATGTAGATGATGATGATCATTAAAGTAAATCACTTCTTTACTCTAATGTCACATTTTTTTATTAGATGAATTTATTTTATGGTACTTTAAAATCCTTAACATATTTTAATGTTCAGAATTATCATGGCAAATATTTTACAACGTGAATGATTTTATCAGGTTGCCACAAACGGAAGCTAGCAGGACAAAACAAGCTAGCAATGTGTAACATTCTTGAATTTCTTCTGGTTATTAATAACAGGACTGACAATAATGGATGCTGTGGATATGAATGTTTTGTGTTTTATGTAATGCTGCTATGAAATGGATGCCCAAATGTGAGATGGAAAACAGAATTGAGTAATAAGGCTTATGTTTTCTCTGGTAGACTTCTCTCAGTAAGCTGCTAGAAACACTGGCAAAGGCTGAACCCTTCTTCATCCGCTGTCTGCGCTCAAATGCTGAAAAGGTGCCTCATCTTTAATTTTTCCCCACATTCTAACAGATAAAGCCATATTCTCTATATTCTGGAGAGGAGTTCATACCTAGATTCATACTCTAAACTGTACTTAAGCTGGCTTGTTCTGCTGATAGAACTGTGTGTGTAACTGATAATTCTAATATAATAGATGCCAATAATAATACTTCAACGTTTATTTTGTACAATTGGCATTAATAATTTTGGCATGTTGTACGGTTTATAAAGTATACTATATATAAGGCAAAAAAGCCAAAGGTGCATGTAGGGCTGAAAACATCCACAAAATTAATGATTCTTAATTATATAAATAACATTGTGATGCATACAGCATAGTCAGAAAACTTTTCTTGATGGCTTGTTAGCTCAAAAGCAATAAATGAACCAGGAAAAGATAAACCTGGCTTCGTTATAATTAATGGTATTTGCCTGAAAGTACGTATAATAACATAAACCGATGTGTATGTGTGAGCAGAAGGAGATGTGTTTTGATGAAGCACTGGTCCTGCAGCAGCTACGTTACACAGGTATGCTGGAGACAGTGCGCATCAGGAGGTCAGGATACGGGGCCAAATACCCTTTCCAGGTAGACTATAACATACTCCATGCCATTTCAGTGTTTTTTAACTTTATGCAACTTTTTTGTACTTTTTGATTTTGAAGAAGTGTGTGTATGTAAATATCCTGTGTTTGGTAGTAGTATATGCTGTAATGATGTGTTCCTCCTACAGGAATTCATCGAGCAGTTTCGCGTGTTGCTGCCAAAAAATGCGTCGTCTCCAGAAGAAATCTCGAAACTGCTGCAGAAGCTTGACTTCGACCCCAAGACGTACCAGATTGGCAAAACTAAGGTTAGTCTCCTGCCTGTCTTCCATCATTCAGACAGACACAGTTCACCAGGAATCCTTTGACCCAAAACATCAACATTGTTGTAAAGTTGAAGTATGTGTAAACCGGAGTTCAGATAAGTTATTAGCTTGAATCAATTGTAGATATTAACTAGCTGAAAATGTATATTCTGAACAGAACTAGCTTGTGTTAAATGAAAACTATATTATTTATTATTTGTGTGTGTGTGTGTTTTACATGGTTTTCATTATTTTTGCGAAACGTTTGTATTGCTCAGAATTTGTGGGCAAGCCTACATGTGCAATACAGTATTGTATATCGTAGACTTTGATAGATTACAACTTGCTGCGCATTTTGTGAGATTCTGCTTCTTTGATTTAGGTGTATCTGAAAGAGCTTGAAAGGCAAAAGCTTCAGGACATTCTCCACAAAGACGTCATGTGCAAAATCATTTTCCTGCAACGCTGGTTTCGAGCCAAATTACAGAGGAGGGAATTCCTTCAGATGAGACAGGCAGCCATTATTCTTCAGGTAAATTCGTCTCACCAGTGCATAGATGTGTGTTGCAACATAAAAAGTGTGTATCTGTGTCTGATTGTTTATATTTTGATGTAGCGCTTATGGCGAGACTGCTGCGAGAGACGCTGTCAAGCAGCAACTCTGCTTCAGGCAGCATGGAGAGGATTCCATCAGAGAGTCGAATACCAGAACCGGCGAGCCTCTGTAACTAAAATCCAGGCTCTGGTTCGAGGCCAGTCTGCTCGAAAAAGGTGAAATTTGATGTTTACATTGTATGTACTCAGGCATGGTTATTTCATGTTCTTTGTAGATTAATTGAGTGTTTTCTTAGGTACAATTCTCTGAAGGAAGAGAAAAAGAAGAGGGAAGAGGAAGAAGCTCAAAGGAGGAAAGAGGAAGAAGCTCGACAAAGAAAAGAGGAAGAGGAAGAAGCTCAACGACGAAAAGAGGAGGAGGAAGAGGCAGCCAGACGAGCTCAGGAGGCAGCTGAGGTGGCCCGAAAAGCACAAGAGGCAGAGAAAGTAGCCAAGAGAGAGAAAGAGGCAGCTGAGGCAGCCAAGAGGGCACAAGAGGAAGCAAAAAGACAAAGAGATGCCGAAGAGCTGGCTAGAAGAGCGAAAGAGCTGGAGGAGGAGGAGGCAAAAAAGCTCTCTAATCAGATGACAAAGAAGGAAATACCAGAGCTGCCACCTAATAATCAGGCTTCCCCGGAAATGGATGGACAGAAAGATGGCAGTAGTTTGGTACAGAACTCTAAGGAACAGGAAAGCCAGCAGACTGAGGCTGGTCCTCAGCCTAAAGCAGACCTCCAGGATAGTCAAGTAACACATGAACGAAATAAGAGTTTGGCTGTTTTAAGGGAGCACAATGAAAACATGATAGATGTCCAAGAAGCTAACAAAGACCCTAATATTGCATTACCAGCCAGTGCTGACCCTACAATTACCATAACTGCACTCCCTAAAACTTCCCCTGTGGAAGATAATGTAAAGATCCCACAAAGCCCAACAACAAACACTATTCATCCTGATGCAGGCCAGGCTAAAGCTCCACCCATAGGGAAAGTTCCTAGCTCCCGGAGTCAGGAAAAGAGGGAGCTGAGGAGGCAGCGTGGTTTAGAACACAGCCAGAGGGAGAGTGTGCGTGCAGCTGCAGCTAGCAAAGATGATGGCTTCAAAGAACTCGACCACTACACCTTCATATCCCAGAAGGTCGAGAAGCCTAAAAAAACGGACGAAGATGAAAAAGAGAAGATAAAGAAAGAAGCTGTGACCTGTCCAATCAGACCTTCAACTTTACCCCTGGAAGTGCCAGTGTCTAACGAGCCCAAACAGACACCTAAGGATGTGCCAAGGGGAAAGAGCAACACCGAGTCTGAGGTCACGCTGAAAGTTTCCAGATCGCAGGAGGATAAGAGGACTCAGATGTTAAAGTATGGCTTTGTCTAAAAGAAACATTATACATTTATCCTCTGTTTATGCTATCAAAGGAGCATATCTCTGACATGAAGCCACAGTTTAAGAAACATATGAATCGATTTTAATTCTATAAATGCTAGGTATTAAACTTTGTAAAGTAACACATCAGAGTGAATGATTCCTCAGACCAGTTCTTTGTCAAGGAATTACAGGATATAATCCTTTGTTACCTTTTTATCTACATTAGTTTTATAGTCAATCACAAACTAAGAAATGGGATTTTCTTTTTTCTGTGTATTGCAGGACTTCCCGTTCATTAGATGATGTATCAGACTATAAGACCTCAGAAGTACCCACACCGTCGCAGGTAGAGTACTTACAATTTCATCACTTTTTTGTCTGAGAAATACACTTACCCTGATTAAACCAAGCTGTCTGGCTCACTCAGGGTAATGTGCATTGTCGGAAGTGTCCCAGACGCAGACATCGGCTAGACTTTGTACGTAACTGCTTGAATGTTGAAAGTGCAGAAATGGAGGATGTGGAGTTCTGGATGTTCTCTCACACAATCCCTGTACAGGTCACATATATTTACTCTGAGTCAGGAGCCGCTTGGGGAGACTGGATGATCACACTGTGAATCAGTTAAAGGGCCTGTCTTCTTTGCTTTTTCTATTCAATAAGACGTCAAAGCATGTCTGCTGTTAGAGGTTTTATAAACTAGACAAATAATCAATTCACTAGTCGTGTTCAGATTATGGCATACTTTTCAATTTATGTTTAAATGCACAATGGGTCAGACTGTGTTTAAAATTATTTTAAATGCAATGCTATCTCTTTAAATGCAATGCTATCCTACCTTTTTCTTGGAGGCATGTGCAGGTTTTTAAATTCTGTCTTGCATACTCCTCAAGGAATTTTGACCAGTGACAAAAGAAAGAAGAAAACGAAGAAAGAGCTTAAAACAAAAAAATCCTAGCATTTAACCATAAAAATCCTAGCACATGTATGTGGATAGGATTCCAATTTTTTTTTATTCTGGCAGAAAACAAGGTATAAATGCTACTGATGGATCATTAGCTCTTGATTGTTCGTGACCAAACAATGAACAAGGTTGTTGTCTATGTTTCTATTGGTTTACAAGACGTAAGTCAAAAGTTGACTGAAATAAAGTTGGTGAGACGCCAACTGTGCATTCTTTAAATCTTGGTCTGTTGTGACCTTCAGTCCATTGTCTTTTCTGTTTTTTTGCCTAAAAAATTATACATGACTAGTAAAAATGATTGGCCATGCAACCCCTACTTGCTGTAGGAGAGCATATGGAGTCTCACAGTGTTTGAGTAAACATGCTGCTTTTATCAGACACTTGTCTAATTTATTATTACCCCCAAAACATGCAGGTTGCCAGACATGCTTTTGTGGATTAATCTGGATCATTATTAGTTATTTATAGTTTAACAAGCGACTGACAGGTTTATGTTAACATGTAATAAGACAAATAACAAATTAAAGACTAAATCCCTCTCTAATCATTTACTAAAATAGTAACATTGTAAAAAATTGACAAAGTTGAAAAATTGGTGTCTAAATGGTGGTGGGTGTAAACAAAAACCTACGCCCAGTCTTTATAAATGGAGGGTTTAAGTTAAAAAAAAATTTTTAGGATGTGTCAAGGCTTTGTTTCTGTCTTACAAATGCAAATCCAGACGATAATATTCTACTATGTCTCTCTGAAATATGAGGATATTATTAAAACAATGTGCTTTTAGGTGTGCAGGAGATTAAAGGCGGTTTATAATCATGGTGGTGGCGCAAGCTAATTTTCAAACTATAAATGCATTGTGCCCTTCTTTGTAGGACTTGTTACATCACATTTTACAAAACATTGCTGTAAGAATCTGAGATTTTCTCTGTATTCCTTTGTAGCCCACGCAGGACCCACATGGAGGAAGAGTAAGCAGTATGAAAAGGTCACCGCAGGACGATGGCCCTCATGCCCATCCTCACACTCCTGAAAGGTGCGACCAGAAATTTAGTCGTCTTATTATACAGAGTTAGATGGAAAAACACAATTAATTTATTCAGTGGCAAGTTTAAGCTGGGATCCAACCAGTAAATCAGTGGCCAATGAACATTTTTGGTACTGAAAATTCTGGTACTATACAAGCAGGTAAAATCTGTCTTTCTGTTTCTATGTTGTTAATGAGTGGGGATGTTGGACAGGCAGTACTGTCTGACTTCAGCATGTTCAGGAGATGAATTCAACTGATAATATACAGAAAGTAGAGCATAAACTGTAATGAACCTTTTCACTTGAGTGTTAAATAAATGTTTCTATGCCTTTCTACTGTTAAAAATAAAAGTTCTCTCCTTAGTTGTGGCCTTGTGTGAGCTGTTATTGCTGTCAAACTCTTATCACACAGGAAAACTGAGTCATCTGGCTCATGGGAAAACACCAGCCCTGCCTCAGCTTATCTGACCTACTCATGAGTCTGAATTTTTTACTCCCTTATATAGCTGCTAAGGGAATAAGGAGATTCCTTCAATTCTTCACATTATCAAGTACTTGGAGTAGACATGCATGTTTATAAGTGTTGTTAGCCATTAAGCAATATTCATGCTTAATTGTATTTGAAGTTGTGTGGTTTGTTTACGTTTCATAAGATTTCAAATGATCTGTCAACTAACCTCTTGCATATAGCAGTTAAAAATCATGATTATTTTGAAACATGAGCAGGGTGGTGTGGTGAAGTGGAATAAACTCATAAATGTGCATTTGTGGTTTGCCGGTGTTAAAAGATCTCTCTACTGTCTGTGTTACAGATCAACAGGCTTCTTCAGGAAGATTCTGAAGAAACGTCCTCATAAAGAGGCTCAAACTCCAGAAGATGCAGACCTGACAATGGCAGCCGCATTAAGTGAAAAAGAGAGCACCCACTGTAACTTGCTTTTTTTTTTTTTCTTATTTTTCAAGACAAAAATCTTGAAGGCTATTGTATGATTTCCTTAAAACTTTAAGCTGCAGTGTGATGAGTCTTAAAGACAACGAAAATTTCCACTTTGTGAACCAGGTAGGATTGTTTTTGCTTTCTGTCTGTCACATACAGCCATTACATCTGCACGCACACATCATTCAGAGCCGCCCAGCGGGCGCCCAAGTCGAAACCCGACTATTAAGATCAGTCGTGCCACACGAGTCACAGAGCAATGGAACGCCTCGCTGGACCGAGAGATCACCAATGCCAATGAGCTCCGGCACCTTGATGAGTTTCTGGGAAATCAGGTATCATAACCTACAGGGATTCCAGGTTTATAATCAAACAAATATACAAAGAAAACCGGTTAGTGCTAAATGCATTCTTGTTTATTTTTGTGTGGTACAGGTGAATGACCTGCGTTCAAGAGGAAACCAGCTATCCGCAACAGAGCACATCTTTATCACAGCCACTATGCAGTTCAGAGAGAACATCAAAAACATGTACTCTGTCTCAGTAAGTATCCATAGCAGCTCTTGCGCTTAGAGTTTACTGGCAGTAACTTTTTTTTTTTTTAATTGTTCAGTAAGGGTGGTTTTGTATATAAAAAATGAATTAAATAGGAGCTAATAGATGGTCTAGTGGTCTAGTTTATCTGTTCTGAAATGGCATCTTGCCATATAAAAAGAGAGTTACCATTCTTTCTGTTTACATTTAAATTTTCTTGAATAGCTAGGTTGCTAGTAGATTGCAATTAAAAATAGGTAAAAGCATGATTCTCATCCTGTTTCTCACCATAGCAGCTGGTAGCCAGTAACATGATTAAACAAATAAAAGGATATGGTTAAATATGGGAGGGATCATAATGTTTATCTTTTATGACAAACCAGTAAATAATTGTACTTCTCTTTGTAGACTATGGTAAACTTCACTAGGGTAAAGATTATATAGCACTGATTATGTTTCAGAAGTTATTATTGCTTACACTTCTCGTCTTCTTATTATCATTTACAAACCACACTTTTCTTTTGTAGAAGCCTCATATTGGATATAAAGGTCTGATGAGGAGCTACCAGAAGAAGGTTAACAGTTTAGCTGGTGAGCATCAGCAGGCAGAGGTGCAGCTGGTTGTCAATCTGTTTCAGTCAGTGCTGGATGGGTTTATCAGAGGAGAGATCAAAAAAGAGGAGGCTGAACCTGTGAAGGTAAAAGTCTAATGAGACAAATTTTTCACATCAGTTCTCATTTTTTTCGAATATCATGTACCATGTAGCATTGTCTGTTGAATTTCTTTTTATATTGTATTCTTATTGTAGTTATTAGTACAAACCCGTAGTAGCAGTTTTCCTTTTCTTTTTTTTTTAGCCTCCGAAAGGTCGAAAAAAGAGGCGGAAAAAAGACAAGAGTGTAAGTTCTGCTTATATAGACTCTGTTCGCACACATTTACTACCCTGTCATGATCATTTCCTCAAAATCATAACCACTAAATCATTTCTATACCTCTATGCTTTTCGTGTTTAGATGGAGAGTCCACTCGATCATGTATTCAGCAACTTCCAGGTGAACATAATGCAATCATGTGACCAGTGCTCTTCCTACATCTGGGTGATGGAGAAAGCCTACATGTGCAGCTGTAAGTATGTGGCCTGCATGTGCATTATCAGCTACCGTTAATGTTATTTTTCAATTTGTCTTTATTTATCGCAATCTTATGTTAAAGAGGTTATGTCTTAAATTGTGGTTATAGTATCACAGAGTTTTCCATCTGTGATGTTGCTTGTTGTAGTATCTTGGAGAAATTTCCCAGTTTACTTTTAATGCAATTACAAGTTTTTGTATTTCAGATTGCAAGCTGGTTTGCCACAAGAAGTGTCTGTCCAAAATTGTTACAGATTGTAATACTTACTGCTCCAAAAAGGTATGATTTACAATATAACCACACTGACCTCCAGTGTCTGTTAAAAGTATGTTGTGAGAAATAGGTTTTCTGAAAAGTGTTTTCCTGCTGATGCAAATGACAGGTTAATGTAAATGCACTTGTTGTTCTATGTTAATTTTTTAATAGTAAATAGTTTATACACAGGGTCTTGAATGGAACCTCGACATAAATGTAGAGAAAACTGTGTTTAACACTTAATATGAGTGATGATGATGATGATGATAATAATAATAATTTAAAAAAGTTTCAGATAAGGAAAGGTTTATTAAAGCTTTGGACGGAGTGTCCCGTGTCAGTAAACCTGTAACTGTTTTTTAACATCTTCAGGACAGGAGTCTACATTTTGCATTTTTAGAAAGGAAAATGACTAAATGCATTTTTTTGTTAACATGGAAAGAAAAAAAATTAGGATGGTAACAGTAACTTTGAAAAAAATCAACAATATGATGGTGCAATAAAAAGCAATTGCAGCACCACACAGCATATTATTTCCTTACATGTCCTCCTCAATATTCTCTCCTGTTTCTTTTTTGGCTGGTCCAGAGTGAAGACGACTCTGGTTCTCAACACTTTGGTGTGCGCGTGTGCCGGCTGGTCACTGATAAGATCCCAGTTCCTGTAGTTCTGGAACTGATGCTGGAACATGTGGAGATGAACGGCCTTTATACTGAGGGCATTTACCGAAAATCAGGCTCAGCCAACCGCATGAAGGAGCTCCGGCAACTTCTTGAAGCTGGTATGACTAAAGTACTATGAGCATCACTGTGTCTCTAGGCTTGTTTTACTAACTGTAGCATATTATAACTACTATGATGAAGCAGGAATTTTTTTATTTCTCATATTTATTATGCTTCAACTTCTGGGATTACAGTTAATACAGTGCAAATGTTTTAAACAATGCCTATATACATAGCACAAAAAGTAAGGAGATTTTCCACACTTTGACCCTTGTTTCTTTAAACTTCAGTCATCCAGTACCCCAAACACGTCAATGACAGAATAAGCTGGGTGCAACCCACATACTCAGCTCTACTGCTCATCCCACAAATGAATGTTCCTTACAATTGTGGCATCATTTAAAAGGGAAATTGACAGGCTTTCCAAAGGTTTAAGATTTATTGCCAAGAAGCATTTATAACAAAGAAATTATCTACTAGACATAAATTTCCCTACTTTTTGTGCTATGTATATAAGTAGCAGAATCTATTAAATATTGTAGCTCTGGTGGTAGAAGTTTATTAGGATGAGAAACTTCAGAATATCCATAATGAGAGCGTGTGTTAAGGTTGCTTGTGGTGTTTAGCTGTAAGTGGGTCTTTGTGTGTTTGCAGATCCTAATACAGTGTGTTTGGAGGATTACCCGATCCACACAGTGACTGGTTTGGTAAAACAGTGGCTGAGGGAGCTCCCTGAACCTCTAATGACATTTAATCATTATAACGACTTCCTCCATGCAGTAGGTGAGTTTTAAAACACCTTTAATATAGACTTTGGGCCCAGTCCTCCTTTTGTGTAGTACAACACATTTGAGAGTGCCATGTAAGGCTAGCAGAGCAAATATTTTGCATTGGAAACTAGTATGGTGGTGATCTGCCAGATGTGATGAGCTAATTACATGTTGTTTGGTGCCATAACAGAATGTTTGTATAACCACAGTCAGTTTTTCCTTAATCCAAGAGGCCTCACTTATTACTTCTAATGCCTCAGTGTCATTCTGTCTACCTCAGTCTTCTGCAAGTGCCTGCTCTCTTGTATTTACTAAACGGCGTTATCTGTTTTTGTCAGAATTACCTGAAAAACAGGAACAGCTTCAGGCCATTTACAGGGTTATAGAGGAGCTTCCTACAGCACACTACCAGACTCTGGAGAGACTCATTTTCCACCTAGTCAGGTAAGCTGACCACCGATTTATTTATTTATTTGTTATTGGTTTAGAAATGTTCTTTCTTTGTACCACTGCTTCAAAACCAGGGTTTAGGAGCATCTTATTACAACTTATAACACTTTTGTTTCAGCTAAGTTACTGAGAATAACTGAATATATTAGCACCATCAGAGATTTTAACGCATTTAACTTTCTCAGTAACATGGCAGAAGATAAAAATAGAAGCTGGTGAGGGGATGATTACTGATAGAACAGGAACTTTCTACACTGTTGAAAGCTACTGTAGATAGATTAAATGTATCACGTCTTGTTTTTTTATAATATTTGTCAAATTGTCAAAAGCTAAATAAAACATTTAAGACAATGTAAAAAAAATAAACTTTTAAATGTTAAAAAAATTTACCACATGCTGCTAAAGCACCCAGTCCTGTTACAACACAACATGGAGTGTTTTAGTGTGTATTTATCGCATGTGATTTAAAATGCCCTCAGTAATAAACTACCTTTTATCTCCAGGGTATCAAGAGAGGAGAAGAGTAACCGGATGACTCCAAATTCCCTGGCCATTGTTTTTGCCCCTTGTATCCTTCGTGGTCCTGACAGTGCTGACCCACTCCTCAGCATGAAAGATGTTGCCAAGACAACCACGTATGTTTCCCCTGTGTCTCTCTTCCTGTCTTGCTATACACATTTCTCCATCCAAACATGACAGAATGATTAGCAGGGACAAGTTTTCGATAGTCTGTGTTCATTGTGCAGGTGAATAGAGATGCTGATGTTTGTCTGTGTGTTTCTTGTACTGTGCAGGTGTGTAGAGATGCTGATTAATGAGCAGATGAGGCGGTACCTTGAAAGGCTGGAGGAGATTGAGCAGCTGGAGTATGCTGAGACGCTGGCAAAGAACCAGCTCAAGCTGAAAAGAAGTAACACGGTGAGAGCAGAGAAGAAACCATCCACAGACACAACTGCTGTATTTGTCTTACTTTGTGGCTCCTGTCTATCTCTGGTTCTGTTTGTCTCTCTGGTGCTTCTGTCTCTCACTTATTGGTCGCTTAGTATGTTTTTTCTGTACATGTGTCTGTTTCTGTTTCTGTCGGTCTGTCTCTGTGTGTCTGACCCTCTCATGACTCTGTCTTGAACCTCCTCTTTATTTCTGTTTCATTAAGTGTGTCTGTATTGTTCTCTCTCTCTCTCTCTCCCCCTCTCTCTCTCCCCCTCTCCTATTTGTGTATAACTGTGAGTATTGCTCTTTGTTTGTGATGCATTCTGTTTGCTTCTTTGTCGGTTTCTTTAGAGCTGGCCTTTACCTCTAAGGTTTACATCTCCTTATAAAGGAGTAGCGGTATGTATGTTCAACTGAAGTCCCATGTACTCACTCACTGTGTGTGTGTGTGTATATGTGAGTCTGCATGTCATGCAGAACTATTTTCCATTTGCAGCATGTTTGTGTGTAGGAGTAGTCTCTTCTGTGTGATTTTGGTGTAATGGGTTTGTCTTAATTGCACTGCATGATCTCATTTCATCATTCATGTTACATTTGTTTGTCACATTACATTTTTTTCATTGCCTTGTTTTCATTTTTAGTGGACGTTTCTCTACTGAAAATGGAGATAATAGTTGCATTCAAAACTGGACATTTTCCAGACTTTACTAACAATTTCAGCTCAGCTGCATGGGGGTCATAAGCCTTGCATTATCAATCCTTTTCATTAACATACTGGAATGGAGTACTCTCTGAAAATATTCTAACATGAATGTAAGAAAAAATATTCATGTACTGTGAGAATCAGTATGTTCCCCTGCCTCGTTTCATTTGTTCCTTACAAACAGCTTACAGTAACTGCTATCCAACTTTTACACAGTGGACAGTAACACCTAAAATTTACAGCAAACCCAAAGCATAATGTAGCAACTGCGTGAATTTTGTATGCACCACTTTACCGCAGGCATTGGCTTGTGCACAGAGCTGAAACACTCAATCTCTAACTGTCCACTATTAGGAATTTTCGTGCAGCCACGGTGGAAAAACCATGCAGAGACTGGTCAAGACTTTTAGATAATGCTCACAGCAACCATGAAAATAAAGAAAACGTGTGATCTCTGTGACTGTGATCATGGCATGGCGTTAGTACCAAAAGGGCTGGCTGAATTATTCATAAAGTCCTAATCATCTGGGATTTTCACACACAACCATCTCTTGAGATCACGCAGAATAGTGTGAAAAAACAAACATGTGAGTGGAGGGTCTGTAGGGGGACACAACTTGAGAGAGATCAGAAGAGAATGGCCAAACCAAATGTGCATACTAAGTCAGATAAGCACTCTTTACAGCTGTGGTGGGCAGGAAAACATCACAGAACACATTGAACTTTGGGGTAGATGGGCTAATTCAGCAGCATAGAAATCATTATTGAAAGGCTATACATTTCTGGTCGGTCAGAACGTTATTATAAAAAATAAAATTATAATTAGGTGAATAAACTGGTTGTTGGATAACTGGTTGTTTCTAGTAAAAGTTTTCTATAATTATGTTTTATACATCCACCTTTCTGTCAATTATCCAGTAATGATGTATAAAGGTACCTATAATGGATTTGTTTACGGTCTTGTTCTAATAATGTTCTGACAGTCCAGAAGCTCCACAGGCTTTCAAGAAATGAGTTCTGTGTTGTTTGTGCAGGGCAGTGCTTTGGCGTCACCTTGGAAACAGATGCAAATTTAGAAACTAATATCTGTGTGTGTGTGTGTGTGTGTGTGTGTGTGTGTGTGTGTGTGTGTGTGTGTGTTTCAGGTCAGGGAGAAACCTTCTGACCTGCGTGCTGTTCCTGAGAATGAACCACTTGACTCGGACACAGAGGCTGAGAGGAACTTGGTTGAGCGAATCATGTCCATCAAACAAGAAAAGTAGGGTTAAACACAACTCTGTATTTCTCCTTCTCTGCCTTTTGTTTTTTCTCTCTGTAGGATAATCTCTCACTATTTCTCTCACAAGAGTGTAGTCATGAATGCACCATTTTTATATTATAAATTTAATGATGATGAGAAATCAGTGAAGGTTTTTGTGTATATTGAACATTGCTTTAGTGTCAGTCGGATAATTCACTCAAGGATTCTGATCTTCATTTGTCTTTAATATGAATGCAGTGTGCTAAATGTAAGGGTGTGCATCTGTGTGTCACAGAGAGGACCTGGTCTGCAGGCTGCCAGATATGGAGCAGCCCGGTTCAGATCAGGAGAATCTGGACTCGGAGGCCTCGGCTAGCTCAGAGAGTCTGTTAGATGAGCGGACCCCCTGCTTGGACATGGAAGGTCAGTATTAAGGTACAGACACTCAGCCTTTTTTATTGTCTGGATTTTGTCTTGCTGTTATGAGTCACCGTGTCATTTATGGTGCAGGTGTGGACAGGCCGTTACTGGTGCCGTTAAAGACAGTGGCAGTCCCGGCTGCTCTCTAGCAGGTTGTGATCAAACCAAATGCCTGCATGAGGGAGTTTGGAGCTTTAATGGATGCATTTATTTATTATTAGGGCTTGGTTGTTTTATTGGCATGAGGGGGCATGGTATTGAGGTTTGTATGTAAATTAATGGAAAATTGTGTATGTTGGGGCTTTCATTTTAAATCATCCAACAAAACGTTTCCTAAACCTAATAACAGTTGTTGCCTGACACATCTACTTTGTTTTCAACAAATTCCTGTTATTAGTCATTCTTTCACCTGTGTAAAGAGTGCCGAATCCTAAATACTGCTTGTTTTAAGAGTATGTACCACATACTCTGTAGGGATAAATGGACTGTCAGGCTGTTACCGAAAATTAATCATTGACATGGTGATGTGATGAAGCATTATCACCCAGGAGTTGATTATATTTATAAATCAATTACCAATTAAAGAACAACATTGTACTTTTTATCCATTTATAGTTGAATGTTCATGGACTTGTCATGAAACAAGTTAGTTCCTGTTCACACTTACATTATAGCAGCTGTAAACAGACATTTCTGTTACACTGACATCTTCAGTATATGTTAATGTGGCGGCGGGATTGGGGACAACCTCCCCCAGCTATGAGACTCTCTATTATTGCCCTGAGCCAGAGACTTAAAGCAAAAAGAAACACATCGGTATGCTGGCAGTAATTAGCACAGATGAGTCTTCATGCGTTATGTGGCAAATCGACTCACTTCTCTGACCACAGCCACTTCTTACAGAAGCCTTCACTATGTTTATGTAAAGTGTGCACTCTGTGCATGAATTGTTATTGTTCTAATCTGCGATTGCTACTGTCATAACTGCTGATACAGAAAAAAAATCCACACCTTTTAATCAATCAGAATCAAGAATCCAATAATGCTGTGGTGTAATGAAATACACAGGAGTAGATCTGGCTAATTGTAAAGAAATGTTAAAAAGTCAAAGAACACAGGTATTAAGTGCAAATGCAATTCTGATGCATTGTTGGCCTCATCATGACACAATTTTCATCTTGTGTGGTTTATATGCAGTGCTACTGTTAATGCTCAATCTGTCTCTGTCCTTTCGAGTAATAAATACTTTGAATATTTTAATGTGTTTGTGTTCGCTTAGATTTTCCTTATCTGCTACTTTATTTCTGGAGCTGGTAAAAGCTGGAGTTTTTGGGTAAAATGTGCATGGGGTGCATGGGGTCTCTAGTAGATTTAGTAACTGCATGCTGGCATTGTGGTTTTATTTACATAGTGATTACTTGTCCTACCTTAATCAATCTTTTTTTTCCTTCTGTCCAGGTAGAATGACAGCCATACCGCAGTCCCACAAAGCCAAATGCTCTAGCGTGTCCTCATTACCCCGGTTGACTTCAGGAAGTAAGAACTCCTCCTGTCCCTCCTCTTTACCGTCTTTATCCTCCAGAAACCAGCTCCAGCGCCGGTATCCCATCATCCCCTCCACACTGCGTCTGCCACCTGGTGTCTTCACTCTCGTACAGAGACGGCCGCGACCTGGACGGCGCAAAGACAGCATCCAGTCACTTTTTATCGGCTCTGGGACTGAATTAGATGCCTTGTCTTCGTCTTCCTCCTCTATCCCGCAGAACCTTCAGGTCTCCTCCAGACGCTTCTCAGACCCTGACATTGCTCGTATCCAGGATGGTGTTTGATTTACTCCTTTCATAATAGTTCAGCCAGGATAACCAATCCTGCTCACCAAGCACTTTTTTCCCTCTTATTGTTAATATAGAATTTTTAATAGACTTTTAAGTGCAGATTTGTTGTGCAGCCTCATGGGTGCTATCATGAACCTTAATTCTTTCTTTGTATATATATTCTTTATTTTATGGACAAAGAGCATGATGTTGCACCTTTCTATTTTTTTTGGTTTTGTTTTGTTTTTAAACAGTTTTTTAACTGTGCCTTTAGTTTCTTGTTTGTACTGTTTCTCCTGAGAAAGGTATGAGGAAAAGGACATTTCTGAAAATGACCTCACACTATACAGAAATACACAAACGCATACCCATTTCCCACCAACACATTGCTGGTGCAGATTCTGAGGACCAACAAACCCTTTTAAAATGTTTTTAGCAGGTTTCTTCATGTTCTGAGAGTGTTTTAACATTCAGAGTTGAATTCTTCATAAAATATGCACAGCACAGAGAGAGCAAGCAGGATGTATGGACATGTGGATTAATTTTAGCTATTTATTATATATGTACATGTGCGCAGTTTGGTGTACTTGGCTAAACAATTTATCCTGACCCTAACAGGGTCTTTGATTTTTTTTTTTTTTTTTTTGCAATATTAATTTTTACAATTTTTGCAATATGTAGTTGTTTTAATGGTATGTAAATAACATCACCGTGTTCTTGCTTCCAGATCAATTCTTACTGTCTTGTTATGCTGGAACCAGTTCAACAATAATCACCACACCACAATGTTGGTGGAAAAGCTCGTTTTGCAGACTGTAGACTTCTCAGTTTCTTTTTTTAATCATATGGATCATTTAATCGCACAGAGGAGCAAAAAACAGCATAAGCCACTTTCATAAGATAAAACAACATAAAAATGTTCTGTACTTGCATCAGCTTTTTTGATCGTGGATCGTAGTAAGCAGTAGAAAGGTCTGTGGGAATGCCTGAGAAGATGCATGTGTATTGTGTTTACTAATGACGTCATGTGATTAACCTGCTGGTGTGTGTTGTGCCATGTGGAAGTGTAGTGAGTGAGAAAGAATGGATGATGATGATTGCAATGCAAAAGTAATGCTTGCTTCTTTTAGTGTATTTGTACTTTTAAGTGGCGAATGTTTCTGTTCTGCTCTTCTGCCTGTGATGTACAGAGCGAACAAATTATTTTCTTACAATACACTTTGTACTTGGCTGCAGATGTGTCTGTTTTTTGTTCTTGAAAGGTCTCGGATCAGACCAGTGTGTGATAAATGTGGACTGAGAGGAGGTCTGATGCTCATCTGTATGGAATTTGAACTCATGCTCTAATGGAGTAGAAACAGTGAGGGGTTTAATGAGATCCATGACAGCATCTGGATCCAGGATGGAATTAGTGTGTAGCTTAGGAAAAAATTTGCAACTCATTTTATCAATCCTTATAAACTTCCAGCATGACCCTTTATAGAGTAATTAAGTTTAAACCAGAGTTCACTGTGCTTTAAGCTACTGATTTCACCTTATGTTAAAATGACATTTGTTTTATGACAACTCCCATTAATCCTGACTATGACTAAACAGATATGTTACTGATTATGTTAGCTAAGTGTCTTCAGAGTAGTCTGTAGAGTGCAGCTGCAAATCACTTTAGTTTATGTTAATGCACACCGGATAATATAGTTTTTACAGTATGGCAGGTCTTCCACATAATCCAAGGCGTATAAGAAGCATACTTAAGAAAGGAGACTCCAGTATCAGCTCTAATAGTCAGCGGAAAAAGCTGTAAATTGAAGGGTTTTGGTTTTTTTTGACATTTTCAGGCTGTTTTTTGTCTTTTGCCTTTCTTTGGAAAGAGGCTGTTATAAATGATGGAAATGAACTTGTTTTGTGGATATTTTATGCCATTGAATGCGTCTTCTTAAAAAAAAATCTTAAATTTTTTTATTATGTAATGTAATAAATGGAAAGAAAAAACAGTGCCATCATAAAATTCAGTATGGTTGGCAAATTGCTGTAGTACAGAAATGATAAAGGAGAATGTGTAGTTTTAAAAAGATAGGTTTGGAGTGATGACAGTGACTCCATCACACCACTTTGCTGTTGATCTTTCTTACAACAGCAAAATATGGAGTGTTTTATTTCTTATATAACACAACCTTTGGCTTGTGTGTCATTATACACCAGGTGGACATTAAAAAAAAGGTCTTTTTTTTATTCAATAGAAAAGGCATAATTTAATCCTTAAATACTCTGAATAGTGTTATTGTTCAGTTTAGGGTTTTAGGAGATGAGACAAATCTACTAAGCTCTAGGGCTCAGTTACTCACCCTCCTAAGTGGAGAAATGAGTACTAAAGATTTTTTTGTCAAATCACCTGGTTTTGCCTCCACAATAAGTCTATACTGCCATCTACAGGTCAAACCCCCAGAGAGTTAAATGTTTCCCTGCTCAGGTTCCCATAAGTACTTATTATTGAATCTCTACAAAATACAAGTCATGTCTTTAGAGATACTGAATGGTTTCACCTGGACACATGGTTTTCAGGCTTATCTCCTCATGATACTCTAAATAAAAAAATTGAAGATGAAAGGATGAAATGGGTTTGTAGAGATGAGTGTGCAAAATAAAAAAAACAGTTGAATTATATAGATTTTTGTGTGGTATAGTATATAGTTTATGGAACTATATAAAGAAGAA
>JAOVVF010000004.1:11244580-11256471 GCA_028565595.1 Duopalatinus emarginatus
TCTGTCTGTCTGTCTGTCTGTCTGTCTGTCTGTCTAATCTTTCTAAGAACCTGAGTGACTTTGACAAGGGACCTGTTGTGATGGCTGTTTGTCTGGATTAGACCATCTCCAAATCGGCAGGTCTTGTGGGGTGTTCCCAGTATGCAGTGATTAGAACATGCCAAAACTGGTCCAGGGAAAGACAACCGGTCAACCAGTGACCGATTCATGGCCTCCCACAACTCACAGATGTGCGTGAGGGGTTAAGGCTAACATGTCTGGTCTGATTCCACAGAAGACCCACAGAAATCTTGTGGAGTCGCTTCCTCCTTTTCTGCCTTTTTTTTTTTCTGGAGAATAATAATAATATAGAAATGCTAGAAATGTTATAATAATGTATTATTAATTTTGTCAGGGTTGAAAGGTTGAGCAAACAAAAAAAAATTTGTTTTACAATTAATACTAGCAAGCTTTTATCTGTGGGTTTAACAGCCTTACCCTCCAAGTGTGCCTGCTTTTCTTAAATAACTTATTCAGCATCCTAACATGATCTGAGGGCAAATAGTGAATGCTGCGTTATTATGCTTTCTCTACGGCAATAATCACGTTTCAACTTTTAACTGACAATGCATACAGTCCCGTTTAAATCTGTTATAATGGCAAGGCATGTTATTGTTTTTGCTATACACATTCTTCCATAGGTTTTTCTCAGGTGTATTGATGATGGTGATGGAGAGTGTTAACACACTGGTAGACAAATTCCTGTAGGTGTTTGAGTTTTATTTTCATCAAACCAATTACTGTGCCTTTGAGCTCTTTCTTACCCATCTGTGTGTGTGTGTATGTACATCTCAAATGTTAAGTGTGAGTTTTAGTTGGACAAAAGTTTCAGTGTGTCCTTTATCTCTCTTTGCTTATGCTGTTGCTGTCTTGTGTTCATACTTCTCTGGTGCTCTGCTCTTTGGAAAGGTATTTCTACCAGAATGCATTGCGTGTGGAATGTCTTTGAAGTGGCCCACCCTGTAAGTTCCCTCACGGTTGAAGGGGGGGGTTGGCTGGAAGTTGAGTTCCTGTCTGGCTCTTTCTCCTGACCTTTTTCTTCTTCTTCCAGGTCGCAGGGCTAAACATGTGCTGTTCAGTATGTGGGAATGCTATATGCACTGGGTGCATTTTTAGGTTGTTAATTGCATGCGTTCTGTTTTTGAACATTTAGGTTAAAAAAACAACAGAAACTCTATATCTTATTTCAAATGTGCAATATGAGTGAATCCTGGACATGTTGTCACTGTTCATATGTTGCATTATGAATTAGTTTGCTGTGGTAGGTAGGTTAACTACTCCTTGTGCATGTGAGATAAGTTCTTTCTCACCCAGAGTGCCATTATATAAACAATTCACATCACAGATTTAAAACTTTTTTTCAGATTTGAGATAACGTTACACACATACTACTCAGAGAAAGCAATCCTGTGCATTTATAGACATGGCAGCCTGAGGATACTATGAAAGCCTCTTTCACAAGGTAGAAAAGAAAGAAAATGCATCTGTTTTACAGTGGCTAGTTTTGCCTTTAATTATCTTCAAATATGTCACTAAATTTGTCATAATACTGACATATTACATTTCTGACTTTCAAATTATTGAGTTATCCAGAAACCCTTAGTGTATTTCTCGAAAGCCTGTCACTATTCTGACTTCAAGATTTTGACTTAACACAAAAGTCAAAATGATGTTGCTTTCTAATCTCATAATTATTAAAATGTTTGAGGTAAGATGAAAACATTGACAAATATAAAATAACCAAAAAAACCTGTTTCTTTCCTTTCTACTTAGTGGAAGTGGTTAAGTGTAGACAGCCATATGCTAAAACACAACATGTATAAAAGACAAAACACTGTAATTTTACAAAGGAAAGTATCATTTCTAAAGTTTTGTTTTATTTAATTTCAGTTTGCTTTTAATTTTTCATTATTAAGGTTAATATTGGCACTAATATAGTATAAAACTTAATTCTTATGACATAAGTTTAGGTGTCAAAAGAATGGAAATGACACACAAAATTAGCGACAGGTTGATACAGCAGAGGGAATAAAATGCATTTGTAAGTGGTTAGGATCAGCATTTATTTCTGTTTCATAAGAAGTTTAAATAATCCATCCTAAAGCTTAAAAAACTTGTTGTATAACTGTTACAACATGCATTACAACTTTACAATGCCGCAATCCTAACAATTTTCTCTGAGTGAGAGCCGACTGAGCCACTGAGCTTTATGTAGTCTTAAAGTGCTACTGTTTATTTTGTTTTTTCTTTCTCTACCTTTCATTCGTTTTACAATCTTGTTTGTCGGGCTGTGCTTGTTTAAAGTGCACTCCAAAGTGCACTCGCTCCTTTTTTTTTTCCTCTTGAGCTGAACAACTGAAGGTGGCTTTTGAACCCTGAAATGAAAGCTGCATATCATTCACCCAGTTTCAGTTCACCTCAATATTTTTTACTTTGTACAATATTTGTGTGTTTTATGTATATAAAAAAACACACATAAATACAAATACACTGATCAGCCATAACGTTATGGTGTTAACCACTGACCGGTAAGGTGAATAACATTGTCTGTGAAAGCCTCAGATTCCTGTTCTTGGCTGACAGTAGCAGACTCTAATGTTGGCCTATTCTGTTGTAGCCTACCCACAAAGGTTTGATATGTTGTGTTTTGAGTTAGTATAGAGCTCCTGCATGATTAAAAATCTGTTGCTCACTACTTGTTTTTGTTTTGTACGCCATTCTGTGTAAACCCTAGAGACTTTTGTATGTGTGAAAATCCCAGGAGTTCAGCAGTTTATAAAAAAAAAAATTCAAACAAGCCCGTCTGGCACCAACAACAATGCCATAGTTTGTCACAGAGCTAATTTTTTCTTGTTCTTGGTTGGATGAGTAAATACTTGTGAGATATGTGCTGTCCCATTCAGAGGGCACAATAATTCTTATAACAGATTTAAATTATACAGCCTTGATAACCTGATAAATGCCTTCTTTAGTCTTTGCTACTCCGAATCCCTGCACACTTAGATTTAGTATAACGCAATATTAAAAAAACGTAAAGACAAGCAGGCAGCATTTAGCCCAGGACTGAGGTTGTAGTAAAGAAATATTCAAATATTACTTAAGAGATATAGAATCAGTACTGGTTGAGCAAGTCAGACTTGCAAGTTTAAGTAAAATATAATGCTGCATTACTGCCTAAGCAGTAACTTGCCTGATAGAATTGAATTATTTTAGACTTCTGCACATGCAGCAGACGTTTTAGATTTTACAAATGAACACAGCTGAAGTCATGAGTTAGGTTGAAGTTTAACATGCAGTTAGTTTGAAGTCATTACAACTCTTCACAGATATTATGTTAGCAATCTGTAGTTTTAGTAAGTTGTTTAGGATATCTACTTTGTACCTGACACAAGCAGTTCTTCCAACAAATGTTTACAAACTAATTATTTTAAGCATAATTCACTATATCAAAATTCCAGTGGGACAGAAGTTTACGTATACCAAACTTGGAAAGATGGAAAAATCCAGAAAATTACATAATGGCTTTAGAGGCTTCTGATAGGCTGATTGACATTTGAGTTAATTGGTGGTGTACCTGTGATAGCATTTTAAGGCCTACCTTCTTGGCCTACTTGGAGGTACTTCATTGCAGGAGGGACTGGTGTGCCTCACAAAGATGGCATTATGAGAGGGCGAACTATGTGGAGATATTAAATCTGAAGACATTAGCCAGGAACATGAAGCTTGGGTGCAAACGGGTCTTCCAAATGGACAATGATACTAAAGCATGCCCAAGTTCTGGTTAAATGGCTTTAGGACTACAAAAGGAAGGGAATTTATGTCCCGCACAAAACCCTGAGCACAGTCCCATAGAAATTTATAGGCAGAACTGAAAGTGTGTGCAAGCAAGGAGGCCTACAAACCTGGCTCAGGTTTACCTGTTTTGTCCCATGAAATGGACTAAAATTTCTAGCAGAGTGCTGCGAGTATCTTGTGAAAAGATATGTAAAAATTGTTAAATAAACAATTTAAGTGTAATCCTGCCAGATACTAACCATGTTTGTGCAAACGCAGTGCGATGCAAATGCGATAAAAGAAATAAAAACTAAATAAGTGGGTCTCTAGTATTGTTCTGACATTACACATGCTTAAAATATAGTAGTAATACTAACTGACCTATGAGAGGGATCTAAAGCTAATATTTATGTATACAGTACCAGTCATTTAAAGGTAGAAGCAAGAAGTTTTGCTTTGTTTTATTTCTGACGCTCTGTACATTCATCTTATTCATTCATACATTCATCAAATTGACAAAAGTTGCAGTGGCATTTCACGTCACAAAAGTCATAGTCCCCATTTACTCTGTGGTGAACAAACAGTTAGAAAAGTTGTGCTAGAATAGTGACCATGCCACTTAGCAGTCTTTTTTAAGTATCATGACTTTACATACACTTTATTTAAAATAAGTAAATTTGCTATGGATGGTGCAGTTACTATTTTTGAACATTTAAAAGAATTTATGCAATTTGTTTGAAATTGCATTATGTCAGAACAAAACATTTAATGAAGAATTATTCATAAATTATAGAATAAATAGTGTGTCATGAAGCAGGAACATTGTCACCAACAGCATAATTTTTACTATAGCAACAAGTTTTATTCCTTATTTAATCAGTATCTATTCAACCAATCAGTATAGAATTCAATGTTGTGATGCAATATAAATTTATTTTAGATGCTGTATTAAGACCATACTAGCCAGCAAATGGCACATGGAGATATACAAACAAGTAACATGAATTCATCTTGGAGAAATTCATACCATTTGACTTTCAGACTTTGAGTTCAGTGTTTGCTTTTTAAAACATTTAGCTGTCAGACCTCTTATTATAGAGCTGCTTGATCTGAGAGCCGATGTTGGTATAAGTATAACCGCTCCCTGCCCCAGTATTGAAATCATGCCATGACAATTTGATCCGATGAGCTTGTTGCTGTTTGTAGCTGTAGGTGTCGATGATCTCATGCTTTAGCGACCCTGTTGAGCCATGCTTGTGTTTCTGGTGGCTTAGTTACAGTATCTGATGGGTTAAATGTATTTTAAGAAAGTGCCATATCACTGGAATATGGAGGAGGCATGACTACTTGCCCTGCGTTCCAATACTGTTTTAACACGCCCTTGTTGACTTTCCCTCACAACTCGGAAATATGAGTGGTTTGTTATATAATACTCTGCAATACTCCACATGATATTGTTATCATGGACACTTCAAAAATAACATATCCCTGCCTTAATAGCATGTTTGGGCAATATACTGTTCCTGACATGAATTCCTGGTCTGATTGGGTATGAGTAAGAGGACAGGGCTTCAAAAGGTGAATTTATTCTGGGCTGATTTGAAGCTAACATTATTATAAAGAAAAAAGTCAGCATGTTTGAAAAGGGCATTGACAGGCTAAATCATAGTGGACAGAACAGCTGTTTGCCAGTAAATAAAAAGTTCAATTGACATATTCAGTTCAGTATTGTGAGAATATCATTTACAAGCCAGTTTAGCTGTGTTAACTAAACTAGCCCACTCAACTAAACGCAGTACCAGTAGCTGTTATCTGATATAAGTCTAGCAAGCTACCTAATGTCAGGCATAGCATTTTAGGATTCATTTTAGGGACGTCAAAGGTTTCTAGCTAACTGGTTAGCGTTGACAGAGTATTCAAGACTAATGAATTAGAAATCCTCTCACAAATCCTGTTTAGTTAGCTCATGTTAGCAATATGGCCACCATTTGCCGGCTAATCGGGTTAGCTTGTAACCACTGTTGGCATTTAGGCATGTGGCTTAAAATCCTCTCAGGATTGGGGATTATTAGGTAGTTGTCTAGCGTTAGAAATGATGACTTTTATGACTATAACTTTGTTAGAAATCCTCATGTTAGCAGAAAAATAGTAAAGTCATGTTGAGTTAACATGTTGAGTATGCTAGCTAGTTGGTGAGTGAGGATTCTAAACATTTATGACTATGAATTAACAACCGTCTAAGAAGCTGGTCTTAGATGGCTAGTTTGCATTGGCATGGATGATGCTGGCTAATATAGTCTTGTGTGATATGAGAAAGATATTGCAGTGTATTCCTTATTTCTACTTGTATATACTAAACTCACTAAACACGTTTTAGATATAAATACGACTCAATGTTTAATCTATGGTCTTATGGTTTGGATCCATGCATGTTTATTATTTTTACACTATAATACCAAGGATGTTTAAGAAGCAACGGTAAGTGCAAAAACAGCGGTGGTACAAAATGGAGCACTTTAGATGACCAGTGTTTATTTACACTCCATATTTAGTTGTGGTAAAAGCTTAAGAGCTGCAGTTGTGAATTACCCCAGGTGTTGTTTTTTTACAGCAAGTGTATTTTATACTGTTTTATGAGACACACAAGAGTTTCTTTCTTGTATGAAAGAAGAGAAAGGAGGTCATTGAATACAAACTTATTTAACTGAAGTGCAGGACCTGTGAAGGTTTCTGATATTGCCTTTTCTTTGCTGTAACCCTTTCAGCAGCACTATTTCAATAATCACTTTTACTTTTGTGAGTAAAAAAAATGAGGTTTTTCGCCTCAGGTGAAGAACATGGCACTTAAACTTGCCAGTATTAAAGCACTGTTGTTGTATAGAGTAATTTAAAGGGGGAAAAAAATAACATTCACACAATACACTCTTTACCGCAAACATAGTTTATCAGCCGAGACAAGTTTGTCACACAGAATCTTTTCTCTAATGCAGTGTCCTCATATCAGATCTTAATTTTCTTTTTCATAATGCATTCTTAAGCTGCATAAACTGAGTAGTGTAAAATAGGAGTTCTGTATTTAAAATTCTTTTGTTGTGCTGTTATTGATAGAGAGATTCAACTTTATTGACATTGCTCAGTACAAGTACAAGGCAAAGAAATATAGTTAGCATCTACCAGAAGTGCAAATAGTAGCAATGTGCAGAGTGCTAATGTAAAAACTGTGCAAATATAAAAATATAGAATGGTTAAATGACGTAATATTTACAATGTCCAGTGAACAGTGAGTGTATTTTTGTTAGATTAGTCCAGTGTGTGTAATGTGACAGATAGTTGGAAGAAGCTGTTCCTGAGCCTGAAGTGGTTCCTGAAGTGGTTCTGGCACGTGGACACCTGTATCTCCTCCTAGAGGGCAGGAGGTTATACAGGGTGTGGCTTTTGGTGAGAAGAGTCCCTGATGATGCTGCATGCTCTCCGCAAAAACAGTGCTGGTGGTGAAGGTCACTGATGGCAGGTAATTGTGTGCCTATGGTGCGCTGTCTTGACCACTTTTTACAGGGCCTTCCCTTCAGCCGTAGTGGAGCTTCCATACCACAGTCACACACTTAGTCAGAACACTGTCAATGGTGCAGTGGTTAAAGGTTGTCAGTATGTGTGTGTGTGTGTGTGTGTGGGGGGGGATAGATGGTCCTTCTTCATTCTCCTCAAGAAGTAAATAGGCTGCTGTGCCTTCCTGACCAGACAAGAGGTGTTGATAGTCCAAGAAAGATCCTCAGAGATGTGGACACCAAAAACTTGAAGCTAGATACACATTGTACCTCAGCTCCATTGATCTGGACAGGAGCTCTTTGGTCTTTTCAGTGTTGAGGGTGAGGTTGTTAGATGAACACCATGCTGCCAGATGCTGGATCTCCTCCCCGTATGCCGATTCAGCATTGTCACTGATGTGACCGACTACCGTTGTGAGTGCAACAGGGCGTTCAGGGCGTTGCGGCAGTGCGCTTTGGAACTGGTATGATGGAGTGATAAATCTGAGTTTGTCAGTTACCAGCCTGAAGTTGATTATTTTTGTATAACAGCATGTCCTGAAGTGGTCTAATCCTTATCTCCCGTAGCCAGTACATGAACAGTATTTTTGGCCATTTATACATTTTATTGTATATTAAATCCTGTTCTTCTGTTATAGCAGCAATAAACAGTCAGTCTAGAGCTGGGCAATGAAACAGTAATGATAATTATCACAATGTAACCTTTCCTAACATTTAAACCAGAATTTGCTTTTTGATATCTTAACCTTTCACTTTTTTTACTCTCAAAAGAGTAAAACACTGAGATGTTCTCTGACCCAACCTTTACTTAATGATCTTTTTAAAAAACTGAAAAGGAAAAGATAGTTTGTCATTTCATCTCAAGAATGATGTACTGTAGTCTGCTAGTTATTCACTTTTGTAACCTCATTATTTTTAATTGAGAAAACGTGATGCTCACAATAAATTATGAATAATACAGCCACCAAAAATAAAACTGTACAAATAATCAAATGCTGGTTGTAAAGTGTTGGGTGTTCGGAAAGTGTTGGGTGTGAGAGGTAAATGTTTGATTTCTGCATTTAAGGGTTTGTAATGTGGACCTGAAATACAGGAGACACAGTCGAAGATTGTGTGTGTGTGTGTGTGTGTGTGTGTGTGTGTGTGTGAGGGGAAAAAAGGTTTGACGGGGAAAAACAACTTGGGAATGAGAGTGAACTCACTCACCTGTTTCTAAATGAGAGCCAATCTAAAAGTTACACACACACATTTGCTGATGCATGTTTATAGGTCCAGAAAAATCTTTTTTTTTTAAATGGCTTGCATTTCAACAGTTGTGCACAAATGTAAGCTCCTTATCGTTCTGTGAAATTCGTAGCTCTAAAATTAAATTAGGTCATTTAAAGGGTTTTCTGGCGAGGGAGACAAGAATAATAACAGTCATCAATAAATGTTAAATAAACATATGACAGTTATGTGATTGTCATTAGATACCAGCTAGTTATGCAGCAAGGTAAGTTAGATGGTTTGTTTAAGTTAATTAGCTAGCCAACTGTGGAGTCCAGTTTTTTTTAAGCGATGTGTGAATGAACAGAAATTTTGTTTTGAATTTCAAATGCGAGTAAAACAGGTGCACTGTATAGCACTGCACAAATATATTCTTCAGTTTTACACCTAGGTTATGTTTAATCTGACATCAGCAGATGTTTTCACTTGTAGGTGACTTAATCCTAAACTTAGCCTAGGCATGCTGATAATAAAGTAATTAATATAATGTAGACACCGGCTTTAAAAGCTCGCTGTGGAAATGTTTCTGACCTTAAATTATTAGCATTTTATAAATGCAACCCCATCTTTAACTTGGCAACTTTGATGTAAATAAAAGAAGCCATGAAAAGCTTGAACAATAGAAGAGTGAGTTTTTCACTTTTTTCCTGTTTTCTGCTTGTTTTTGTCTTGTTGATTGTTTATTTAACTGTCACATTTATTGGTTCCTTTTATATTTTTTATGTAAGCTTGTTTTACCCCATAATGCCATGAATTAAATAATACAGGAAAAATTACAATCCTGCACCTAATTATTAGAATATGTTTTCAGGCAGCTGCAAATATACTTGCAATAACTAGAAATGATCATGTAAAGCAAATATATTTCCTCCCAGGGGAGCATGCCCCCTAATCCGAACCTATCCCACACTAGTAGTGGCACACTGTGTGTTGTATTTCTGGTTCTGATTTGTTGGTTGATGCTACATTTTCATTATGCCCATATCCGTTTTAAGATGAGAGATCTGGAGAGAATAGGGAAGTATAAGCTCTGTTGCACAGGTTCTTCAACCTAATTTGTATAATTTAATTTTATTTCTGTCCATGTAACATTGCTTGCACTACTCACCACTGACTTACACAGATATATAATTTTATTATATCTTAAGAACAGACCAGCACAAATGATATTTTTTATGGAACAGAAATGAATGGTTTTGATTTTTTTTATGCTATAAGAGCACAAAGCTCCTGGAAATTAAGAAAAGTGGATAGTGTGTATGGCAGTTCATTCTCCTGCAGTGTATGTGTGTGTTTTCCTGCTTGTGCAGACGCTGTAGCTGCATGGCTCGCATTCAGAAGCAATTTTCAGAAACGAGTCAAAATACCACAGTATGCCAACTGCTGAAGCCACAGCTCGTGCAAGTCCGGGAAACATGCCAGGGGAAAACATAACAGAGATTAATACACATTGAATAACAATGCTTTACTACAGAGGAATGCAGGTGGTCTACAACCTTGCACCATTTCTATTGCCATGCTGTTAGTCTCATACGTATGTGGACAAACTGGCAGGTTCTATAACATCGGAATCCTGTGACTAAATGATTATAAAACCTGGAAGTCATCAGTTGGAAATTATTGTCCATTATCGGTAAAACACACACATTTCATGCATTTCAATTTAAAGACGGCATGCTGCTATTCTGTCCAGTGTTAACACTAACAAGGATCAAGTCACAAGTGTTTCTTGTGAGCATGTGACTGTTACTGTTGTCGCCTATGGGCACTATCCTGTCCAGCACTCTTTTGTTCTAATAAGAAACAAAATGTCAGCAACCTATAATGATGAAACTTAATGCTTAATTCTGTATTTAACATGTGCTTTACCTGTTTACTTTTTCACTGGATCGATGTATTCTTAGCAAGGTGATTTAGTATTTTTTGTGGGGTCAAGGCTGGACATAAATGTGACAAGAGCTACTGGAGTAAGAGACATGAAGCTTAAAAATAAGCAAATAAATAAATTATAAAAAAAAAAGTGGTGAGGAAATTGTCCGTCTGATCATGTGCGGTAAAACCATCACAACCTTAATGTAACATTTGAAGGAAGTAAAATTCCTGGGATTTTTGTATTTGTAAAAGCTAAATATAGTTACTTTCTCTAATCTCCGTCAGTGTCCTCCCTTTGAGTTCTCTGGCATTGCGTCTGATAAGAACGTTTGAAATGGAAAAACTAACAGTGCTGTGTGAATGTCTTTTCCCTCAACATTTATGACTACAAGGGCAATAATATAGTGTAAATACATGGTGCAGCAGCTCCTGGTCTTAGAGGTAAAGTGATGCTTTCTGGTACTGGTACTAATCATCACTTACCTTTTACACACTGAGTGCTAGGAAATCATTAACACTTACTGTTCTGTTACTATCCAAACATTGTATAGCATTCAAAAGTAATTTATTGTTTATGTGTTTTAATGTCAGTGTTGGAAATGTTGTGAATTACTATAAATATCAAGGTCATGCCATTATTTTATACCATAATGTAGAGCACAGATATAGTGAGAGGGTTTGGGTTTTAGCCAAATAGAATAGTCAAGATGCCATTTTCCATCTGGTTTCAGAGAGGTGTGCTGCAGGTAGCCTGATGCCTCAGGGCTTAAGCAGCTACTTTCAGAAATCCTCAACAGTATGAAAAGCAAAACTACAGATCTGACTCCATTAAGGACCATATAAAACACTGACAGATTTTTAAACATATCTTGGATGATCTTATCTGTCGTGTTCCCATTTTGTAGAACTATTCGACCAAGTCATGCTGAACCATTTAGAACAAGTTTCTCTAATAGTTTTAATATTGTGTGTTTACTAAGAAGTTAGATGCTAGGTTAAAGCGGTGCTATGTCACCAAGACAGGCTTGAAATTAAAGCTCATTAATATAGCTGGTTTATTCTTAATGTTTCTAAACCTTAAAAAATAAAAGGTTTATGTGGTCATCCGTTGAAGAAGATGACACAAGTTGATTGGCTTAGACTATAATGCTTTGCGGCCTGTCTTGTGAAAATTACCTTGCATCTGTAACATTAATACACAATGAACATACTGATAGATACTAGAATAGCAGAGTTACAGGTACAGTTATTATCACGCTTGTGTAGGTGGACACAGAACAGCCAAAGGAAAGTTACTGTCCATGGCCTTGCATGTAGTGCAGATTTGTGACAGGCATAAAATTACATTAACCTTACACAAGTCCATCTTAGAATTGTTGACTCTTGATGAGTTGA
>JAOVVF010000004.1:11270978-11298884 GCA_028565595.1 Duopalatinus emarginatus
TTTCCATTTAAATAAAAAATAAAATAATTAAACTTTCTTTTTTTCATTGTTATACAAGAACTAAAAAAATCGAAATCGTAATCGAGAATCGGTCATAAACGTGAAAAAAAAATCGAGATTTTTTTATTTCCCCAATATCGCCCAGCCCTAAGAGATACTGTGGTAGTTGATCATTGTGGTATTTTGACCAAAGCATGTCACAGGCATTTAATTAAGACCCCAGGGAGCCGGGTGAACCTGTGGAGAACAGGTATGATATGTCACTTTCATATTTTGGCAAGTAGTTCAATGTTAATAATGTTATTAGAGCAAGCACTGGCTACATGTGTGTAAAATCAGACATATGTTTCCTGACACTAATACGGTGCCAATGACAGTTATTACTCATCACTTGTTTTGTTTTTTTCTTAAATTTTCCTCTATTGTTACCACTCTGTTTATTCATATAGCAGTTAAAAAGCAGAACAAAACGATGGATTCGATTCTGGAGGATCTGTTAAACACGTGAATGTTGGTGTGCACCATGCAGGATCGTTTCGTCCTCTTTTAGCCACAGCAAGTGCTCTGTCCTTATTAAGAGCTCCAGCTCAAGCCAAACGCAGCCGTATATCAGAGCTCACACTGCTGACCTCAAAATAATACCAGCAAGCTTAGAACAGGAGTGCAGACGGAGTGCGTAGGGCTGGATCTGGATCTGGACACAGCCTGAAATGGCCTTCTGTTGAAGCTGCTTTAGGATGGGGCTTTTGGATGACTACTATTTCCATTACTACTAATAATACTAATACTAATAATAAAACCATATTTATATAGCAACAAGCAAAACTAACAAGCCAAATAAAAGTTCAGCTAAAAAGGTTTAGTGATCTGGGCTATTGAAGCTCTTTTGAAGTGCAAATAACAGTGTTGGGTCTCATTTATCAGTCATTTAGCAAAGTGGTGAAATCCAACAAAATGATGACTAAAATGTAAAAGACTAAATCAGACTCCTAAATCAGACAAGCACTACAGGTCCCAGTAATGTAGCTCAACTATTGCTGAATGTCAGTTATCATAGAGACATGAAAAACTACTTCTTTTATAGGGTGCCATTACTTTTGTCTAGATTGAATGGCTAGTAATATCTGTCTTCATTTACTGATTTCTTGCTAGCTTTAGTCTGCAACAAATTGGTTAAAATGATGACTAACTCAAGGCCAAATGCACTGTTGGGGAGAAATCCCTACATACTCAGCAGAAGCATGTAAGAAATATGTTTTTAATACATAACTGAATTTTTTTTATGGTTTTTCTTGTGTAAATAGTCCTGCAAACAATTAATGAATAAATTCCTTTATATCCAGCAAGATAAACGATGCCTGCTTTAAATTTCATGTAACTATGGCAACCGTTGTAAATCACATTTTGAGCTAGAGGTGGATTATATACAAATGTAAAGAGTAAGTGAATGGAGGTTTAGCCTTCAAGCTCACATATGTTTAGAAGTAAACCTGGTGTAAAACTGAGTAAACTCAGATATCAGGACAGGGTCATTTTACTGCAATGACAATTACTAAGTGTACCTAACATGGACACAGATAAATGTGTACAAACACAGTCAGAATACGTCGTATTCATTAAACAGTGCATGAAAAGTCCTTAGGATGCCGTCCTACATTGGGAGACATTTTGAAGTATGCGAAGATAGCACACTTTGGTCTGGTAACCTGTCCCAAAATTCAACTGGAGCTGTGAATGCATGTGAGGCTGAAGAAGAAAATGGTGGAAAGCAGGGGGTCAGCTGGTTACAAACCAAAAACATTATGATTAAGTACAAAATAATAACAACAATATTGTCTGCTTTTAAAATGATCAATGTAACTTGTGTCATGTCATTGGTAAGATGACCGATGTACATCTGAGGTTACGTGCATTACTGTTTACTGTCTTCTTGAAAGAGCCTACTGCTTTTACCGTGCGCACTGGGATCTAATCTACTACATACTGTTTAAGTATAGTATAGTACGTATAGTAATTGTAAGTATGATAATTGTCTGGCAAAACCTGAGGCTAATAGTAATCAGATGTAGATGGTTAACATTTTTGCTTAACAAAGACACACACAATAGTTATTATATGTAGATATAAATATAAATATTTAAAATATGTTTATTTATCATCTATGGAGGGAGTCTCCAGTATCAGCATTAACAGGATGTAGCTTAACTTTATATTTTCTGACCTTGTCAGAGGGGAAAAAAGAGACTGAGAGGGAACAATTGTTTATACCTGATGTAATCTAACTGATAAATAGTTTCTTGGTCATTGTAATAGCTGGAAATAGCTGTGGAGGAATAAACAGGAATAAAACACTACAGGATGTACTGTTATAGAAAACTAATGATCCTTAGAGTGTTAACAGTAACTCCACTTCATCATGTTTTGTTCTTAACACATGAGAACTGATTGTTGGCTGGGCATGTCGTTATTATGTCATCATAACAATGATTGTTAGCATTGTAAGGTATGATGGGAATTTGTTTTTAGCCATTTGACTAGTCCCAGTTGAGTGTCAGGCTTTATTTTCCCAAGCATAGAGTGTATTAATAACACAGGACACACAGTTTGGCTGCTAGGCAATCAGACAGCAGGCCAAGTGAGTGTGAGTATGTGTGAGTGTGTGTGTGGAGGAAGCCGTGGCGCTGTGTTCGTGGCCTTCCTGACAGGAACAGCATGACCTTCCCGATTGTTTCCTGCATTTGTGTGGCCACTTCCTGCTCCACGTACTTGACCAGCCTTCAGGGACAACAAGGTGGAGACTAGTGTGTGATACTTGTGTAGAGTGAAACGGTAAACGTGTAGCTGTAAGCATCACACAGAGGAATAGTCTGAAAAGTCCTGAAAATGTAACCTGTCAAATGAAGCTGGCCACCACTATTGTGGCTATATAAATAACTTCAGTTAGTTGTCGAGTGAGTGACAGGGGGTTGTCTGTTGAACTGTACTTCACTTTAATAAATTAATAAAAACAAAAATGACTATTTACGTTCACTGTACTGTAACTCTGATTCACATGATGTCAGTTTGGTTTACACTTTTGTGTAAAAAAAAAAAAGTAATAAACAAAACCTGAAAATACAAAAAACTGGTGCTGCAACTATAGAAAATTCTGATTGCTTCCAGTCCATAAAACTGTTCAGTACACATGATTTTATAATACCGAGCTGATAAGCCAGGAATAACATGCTCATGTGGTGCTGTTAAAAAAGAAAAATAATCAACAGCATTGTGGTGTAATGAAGTGAAATTATTATTACTAACTTGAGGATTTAGCCATAACAACATCCCTAAGCGTTTTATTCCTCTTATACCCCAGACATTTTCCAGCATGTACAATGTTTTATTTATTACATAATTAAAAATTGTAAATTTGATCCATTTGTATTTAATGCTGTGGAACATCAGTTACTTCCTGATAGCACTGAAACTCGTACAATAAAAGACATAATGTATTACAATTAAAATTAAATACATTTTACAGAGTTTCCAGCAGCACGTAACTTTCCAACTTTCTGAAGTATAATCCAGTGTTTCCAGTGAAGTGTAATCCAGAATTTTTGAACAAAACATGGTCAAATGAATGCAACACTAAAGGTGGTGCACTTGTAAAGACCCACCCCCCGGGCACCACCTTCACCTTAACTACCGAATTTCTGTTTTCATTTGTATAAACCTGTGATTTGCTGCTGCAGTTCTGTCTGCAATGATCATGAAGTGTTTCTGTCTGGTTTTAATGTCGGTGCATGCTGTTGTTCCATCTCACCTGTGAATCTCCTTTTGCTTATGTTTTACTGCAACCAACTGAGTAATTGTTGTGATCTTTGGCTGTGTGAGGAACCTGGAGAGAATGCGTATGTGTATGTGTGTGTGTGTGCGTGTGCAGCTGTGAGGAGTCACCTTGCACAAGCTGTTGGGAATTCCCCTCTTAAATGAGCCATGTTTGGGGAAGTGGAGGCCCAGAGCCTGCTGCTCCACCATATTTCTCTCTGGCGTGTGATTCAGACACATACACACATCGTTCTCAATCTCTGCTGACCAAAAAAGAGTGTTTTTGGCTCAGCGATACGCATACACGTTCCAGCTACTTGAGCTCCGGGTCACAACTCGAACGCAAACACTTTCTTTTTAGGGATTTAAAAATATTTTTAGAGCTCTTGACGCTTGGTGTCAAAGAGTTCAGGGAGGCATATTTCAGGGTCATCATATCTCGTAAAAATAACCGCTCCAGCTGTGATTATCGGCATCGCACTGTACTGCCTGGTCCCGGATCCTCGGACTATTTAAGGATGTGTGGATGCGTTTGGTTTGGGAGAGAGAATGGCGTCGCGCTTTGGCCTCATTATGCATGGAATGTGACCCGCAGATACAAGCTCTTATTTTTGGTTACGGACATCTAGCAGTACACCAGACAACTGCTTCTAAATATTCTCATCTGGGAAGCTTTAGATAATTCTTGCAATGAACTAGTCAGAATTGTTTTTTTACACAATATGAAAAGGTGTAATATCTTAGTTGAAGTGTAAAATGTGTGCAAAATAACATTTCTCTTTAGTTAACAAAAAATCTGTGAAATGTGATTAAACAATTGTCATCCTACATTTGTAACCTGTTTAATCAGCTAGCTAACATTTTCCTTTCTCGCATTCAAGAATATAAAGCTTCAGTATTATTTAAATACAGGAAGCATCTCAGTTACGCTATAAACAGTCATTTCCTCACCAGACTCTCGTTTTACTATCTTTCTTTAAGACTTATGGAAAGTTTTACAACCTCTGACACTGGAGACTCCTTCTATAAGTGTCAAATAAATGTCTTTTTAGAGAACACGGTCCGAGATTTTTACTTTTCTTTTAATCTATTTATGTGGAGTGTTGCCATGGAAACAATAACATATGAAAACAAGTGCATTAATATAAAACTATTGTATGAGTATGTTTTAGTTTTTCATTTTCTTACTTGATTTAAGAAACTCTACAGCAAATGCATTTCCCCCTTTAATAAACATCACACGCTACAATTAGGTTTTCATTTTTACAGTTTCAGGCTCATATTTTTACCCCAAAAAATAGATTGACAGATGCAAACAGAATGATACAAACAGTGATATTAAAATGACATAAATTAATTAATGTTTATTTCATTATTTTATAGAACCGAAACATTCTTGGGTTGTGTCTCTGACATTGCAAGGCTGTATCTAAGTTATCTGTGCATGCATTAGGTTTTTCATTAACATCTTTCCAAACAAGGCTCTTGTATATTTACATTTTTTATGATTCATTTTTATGCATGGTAAAGATATTATGAAAGGTAAAGGTATTACTGCTGCTTGTTGAATTAGTTTTTTTTTCTTTGCTTAAGTAAAGTGTAAATTTCAATGGAAATCCATTAAAATTGCTGTAAACATAATATCCACTATGCTTATGTAGTCAAAAATGATTTGATTTTCTGTTATCTGTATTCTGTTTTACTTATTAGTAAAAAAAAATACAAACATTTAACACTTAAAAGGAGAATCTGTAAGAGATTTGCTGTTTCTTGATCTGCATTTCTAGGATGCTATGTCATTAAAAATCATGATCCGATTTCTAGGCTTCTGGAAATTTTACCAAGTACTAAGTCCTTTGTTCAGAGGTTTTTCAAGGCTACCAAAAGTGTATTCTTGGCGTCCTTAAAGCAGCCACAATCCAATGCGCACATGCAAAAATTTAAGGTGGGGCCTATTCAGTGATGCACCACTGCACACTCTCTAGACTGTTCTCTTTAGTGTTCTCCAAATGCTCGAAAGTAGACTTAGACAGCCTTTAGTACAACTTGGAAAAATGTATCCTACCAAGGAAGCATCCTTGACATTGAGAAACAGTTGAGAAACTAATTAAAATGAATAAATAAATAAAAAGGAAATGGGGAAACACTTGAATTAATTAATTGAATTAATTAATCAAATTCATAAATTTGATTAAGATAAGTAGACTTATATGTAAATCTCATTCTTTCTGTCCTTCCCTAAGTCTCTCCTTCTTCTCTCTCTTGTCCGTGATGTGGTATGCAGACAGGCTGGAATTTTTTGGGCCTCCAAATGATAGACCAAACATGTCATCCCTGGCTCGGGTTACAGGACAAAAGATGGCCGCCTCGTGTGGGGATGCAGAGAGTGTGCATGTGTGCAGACTCTCTGACCCCGCTGCGTGTTACCGTGTGTCACTTATGTACTGCACTGCAGATGAACTTATCAAAGCAGCCAGTTCAGTATGTGTTCTCACACACACACACACGGCTTGCAGATCCGCACTATACTTGGCTCCTTACATTCCACATCTGCTGTTTCCATTCCTCCCTTGTCCTGCACGTGCACACATCGCCCTTCTTTCTTTTTAATGGCTTCCCTGGTTTTCTCTCCTTCCCAGGGACCACCGTTTATCATAGTCATGGAATCGGCTGTGCTGACTAGCATGCTAGCACTGGCCTGAGAAAATGCTTTTTTGCCGGGTGTCTGTTGGTTTTAGACCAAAAAAATATGCTGGCATATTTTTCCACAGCTTGTGGTTCGGAAACTTGACACTGATTCATCGCAAAGGTATTTGCTGGTCGTAGTTTGCTCAGAGCGACATGCCGAGTGTGAGCTAGCCTCACTAATATTTAACATGCCTGTCTGCGCTCGTGTGATGCCATTGTTTTTACTTTGTGCACTGATAGAGCTGCAAAGACACACTCATTAGACATGTTTTCCTCTTCCTCCCATCTAGCATAAGTTTTGGTTTATGGGCAAAACACTGCATTATGTTCCTATTGGTCCATGTTGTGATTAGGCCCTGTGAAGCCATCATGTTCATGGTTAATGATGGAGATGGTGATGTTTACACACAATGGATTTCCATTGAGCTCTTATCTCAATATCTGAGATGAACTTCAGTAAAACATTTAAGGCGTGATCAGAGACTTGCGCTGTGGCCTTGTAAGGCCAGTAAGGTCGATATCACACTGACCATTAGCACAGAAAACATTATAAAAGCTACAGCATCCCAGTACTTTTTGACAGCATCTGCATTATAGATTACCATTCTTTTGTACATGCGGTGTGAATGCATGTTACCTACAACTGATAGACTACAACAGGCCTGAACAGTGCTGTGCTCCTCATATCAGCGGGAGGAACCTGGCCCCTGGTGACTGCAGCGCATGGAATCTGGCACGGATCTGGGAAAGGAAGAGGAAATCCGAAGATTTACGGTGCTTTCTGTTTTATTTGTAGCCTTGGTTGCCGAGGCAACAAACGGAGCCCGTCTCAGTATCACGCAAGAAAGATTTTAGCCCCGGTTTGAACTCCGTGTCCAGACGGGGTGAGATGGTGGACAGTGATAGTGGTCAAGGTCACGCCCAACACTAAAACAGCAACACCAAACAGAGCTGTCCAGCTCAAGCAGCTACACTTGTCATAAACCACATGGATATTGCTTGTGTACTTGCTTGGACTGTGCTTGAATCCAACGGATACCGGCTGTTTGAGGAAAGCAGGACTTCTCCAACTATGTGCCAGTCATGATCTTCACGAACTTTTGGCATTTTTTGTAATCGTCTAGTTGCAGTAAATCAGTGATTCTTTATTTGTCAGAACTCTTGGCCTATTTTGGAATGTTTATTGGAATTTTGCTCCCAATCCTAAATGTAAACCACTAAATCCAGTGTACAGGGGATCTTCAAGAGCATTTAAATGTATAACGAATATCAGTACATCATTTCACACAGTCGCTGGTGTGACTTGTTTCTTGTTCAAAGAATGTTTAAGAAACATATTTGTTTTTCTATGCCCCAAACAGGTATGTATAATCACATCCAGATTAACAGGTTGGCAAAAACTGCATGTTGTCCTGCGGGAAAGATCTTCAACTTCAGTATGAAGACATTCCAGGAAGCACCTACTCCGATGCAGAAACCAAAATGAAACCACTTCCAAGTTTAAAATAATAAAATATAAACACTGTTAAGGGTGTGTCAGAGAATTGATGATTCTGGGTAAAGGAAATTGGATACAAGCTTTTGGCACCGGTACAGTTTGTTTGCATATTATAGTGATCAAGTGCAACCATAACCCATACAACAAGCACTTAGAATAAGGTCAAATCGTATTGTGTGTGGGAAGTAAAGTGATTGACCTACTGTGCTTGTACACAGAGGAATTTGACCTCTGTATTTAACCCTTCTGCACAATGAAACACACTAGTGAACACATGCTAGGGGCCAGTGAGCACATTTGGCCAGAACAGTGGGCAGCCCATATCCACAGCATCCGGAGAGCAGCTGGGGGATAAGGTGCCTAGCTCAAGGACATTATGGGGGAGTACACATGAGCATGTGTAAATAAGATGATAATTATGATGTGCATCCTCTTATAATGTTACTTAACACACATGTCTGGGAATCTTATTGTACACAGAGACATTTGTACAAAAGTAAGTTCATGATCATTTATTTGCTTTAATTTTCACCACCAGCCTATGTGTGTTTTAGGTGGTTTCTTAATACTATAGACTAGATCATAGACTAGCTTCTCTTTATTATCATCGTCATAGACTAGACCAAGTCCCACATAATTCAATTAGATTGATTCATTTAAAAGTTTTTATCTGATCTTATACATGGCTGGATGTCTCCTCGTTCATGTTTACGTCTCGTAGCGCGTCAGCTGATCCTTCGTTCCTCAGCGCTGTAGGTCTCCAGGTCTGTTAATCTTTAACCCTCCAGCTGCTCGCTCTTGTCTGTATGTGCCCTCATCCACGGGTTCAAAGCTTTCTGAGTGCCCAGATCCTCCATCTGACATTTACTGCTCCTCCTACTGCTCGGCTAATAATCCTCTTCATGTTGTCTTTTATTAAAGCAAATATATTCATTAGCATGATTTTGAAGCCATGTGTTAATGGCCACCACAGACCGTAGTGATGTGTGTGTTCTTTGCCAGGCAGACTAATACGTTATCTTTATTTTTTTATGTTAAAAAAAAAAATGACGGTCAGCATAAGCCTTGGTTTAATGATGCATGTGCTCTGAGAGGACATAATGGGTATTTATTGAATCATTAAACTGAGAAATGCAGTAGCTTGTGATGAACATGGCTCACTCGCAGTAAGTGTATTCATTAGAGGTTTTTTTTTTTCTCTGGTGAATGCAGCTGGCTGTGGAAAAGGGAAAAACAAACCGACAGTGAATGTTCCGGCTCTCTCTGATTAACAGAGAACAGAAAGTGTCTTGTGCTGATGCTGTGCCACTTGTTCCCTTTACAACTGTTGAGCTCCAGGATTTTTAGAGACAAATCATATCAATAATTCATACTGTTCAGCAATGAGAAAGCAGAGTACTGATGTAAACTTAGTGAGGGACCAGTTTATATTCTTAAAACTGTCTGCTTTAGAAATGCTGGGGGTGGGGGGGAGGGTTGTAACTTCAGTTAGAGGATGTCAAGGATGTATTGTAGCTTTAAGATTCATTTAAGCGACAGGTTGGGAATTAAATGACTTGTGATTGGAGAATAGTCTCTATTGTGAGGGTTTTTGCAAAATCCACTTGGACTTGAGGCTTCCATCAGTAGTTCTGAAGTCAACAAATACTTTATCATTTTGAAATACACTGCAATATATTAAGGTTATCAGTATCGAAATAGATCTGAGCCTTGAATTTTCCTATGAATGAGGACGCCTATGTACTCAGCATGTTTGAGTTGTGTCCTTTCCATAATTTCAAACAAGAGTGCTCCAACAGTAAATAAAAATAATATAATGACATGCAATGTTTAATGAGGTGGTATTTTTCTAATCCAACATTTCAGGATCATAACCTGTGTCATGATATATAAATGTGATCAGACCTGAACTGTGTTAATGGATAATTGAAACACTTAAAAGTTTGTCTTGCATTGTTAGATTGAAACTAACCAAGTCAGTGACACCTTTTTTGCCCTTCACCTACTGCTCTGTTATCTAGTATGACTCATTCTCTCCATTGGCCTTGTGTGGAAACACACACACACACACACACACACACACACACACACACACACACACCTAAGAGGCCGAACAATTATCATCTGACTTTCTGAGTTTCTTGCATTATAGAGTATATACAGTGATCCCCAGTGACCTTAAGGACTGGGACAGTGAGAGACGGTGGTGAGACATGTCAGGCATCCCTGTCTAGCCTTTAGAATACATAGAATTGATTTATTGGTATTTTTGTAGTTTCAGTTATTAACACAAAGATAAATGATTAGCAGTGTGTCAGCATGCAAGCTGGAAAGGTCTGTTGGTCGATATTTATACTGATGTGATGTCAGCAATATCCTTCTTAATGAATCTATAAACTCATTTACTGTTTATATTTTACCTTAACTTAATGGCTTTGTTTGAAGTTCGAAGATTGGGTAAGGTCGCTGCCATTTGTTCGGTTTGAATTATTTTATAGTCAGTGTTGGCGATTGGTCAGCATTGACAGTTAGGGTCAGTGTTGGTGGTTTGGGTTTGAGTTGGTTTGTTTTATAGTTTTAGTCATAGTTGGTGTCAGTGTTGCTTGTTTAAGTAACATTTGGCTTGTTTTATCATTGGTGGTTTGGGTCACTGTTTGGCTCAGTGTTGGTAGTTTGGGTTGGTGTTAGTGGTTTTGATTGGTGTTAATAGTTTCGGACGTCATTGGTAGTTTGGGATGGAGATTGGCTTGTTTCATCTTTGGTTTTGGTCAGTGTTGCTGGTTTGGCCATTGTTAATGCTTCGAGTCAGCCTTTCTGTTTTTGGTCAGCATGGGTGGTTTGGGTCAGTGTTGGCAGTTTGTTCTGGCATTGCTTGTTTGAATTAATGTTTGTGGCATCGGTAGTGTTGGTGGTTTGGGGTCAGGGTTGTTGGTTTGGTCATTGTTGGTAGTGTGCAACTTGGGGGAATATGGTGTTTATTGTTTTGTGTTTCTGCCATTTGTTGTTGCCATTTGAGTCAGTGTTGATGATATATGCCAGTGTTGTTTTTGTTCATTAGCCTTTAGTCTTATATATAGGTGTGTTAGAATGCAGTCATTCCTTTTCTGTGGGTAGTGTGTTGCTGAAGAGGCTAGCATGCTAGTGTTGTGTGTTGAATATGAAACAGCTCTGTATCTGCAGTGCAGCCATTACACTGCTGCAGGGTCAAACTCACACACACACCACTTTGTTCCTAACTGCCTGCATCCTTCCCCTGCATCCAGCACCCACAATTGCTTCCTGAATCGATATATTCTTTCCTTCTTTTGACCTTTAAACGTGTATTTTATGGTTTCATTTCTTTCACTGTTGTGGAAAGAAACTTGGCATAGTTAACATTGCAGCCTGGTTTTAGTCTGTTCTTTGTTCAGCATGATTGAAAATAACACAAAATCACAAAAAATACAAATGTTTTGTATTTGTATATATAATGAGATAATCACTCATTCTGGCTCATGAGACCTGCAAGCACACTTTTGGCTTATGATGAGCTTTTTAATACTGACGTGATTGATTACATGGACTATGTTTGTTTTTAAACTCATCCATATATGGCTTTACTGTAGATTTAGAAGTTAAATCATTGTATTGGTTTTTGTGATGGAGAAACTTTAGACAGCACCGCACCAGCACACTGGTGATGTTGAATGAAATGCATCCAAATAAGGCTATGCTAACAGCTTCCCACTAGCATTTACACCTTAACAATCTTGTACAACCTGATGGTGGGCTGAGGCCTCTTTACTACAACAACTTTCCAAAACACTAGGATAAGGAGGACCTGAGACATGAGTGCCTATTAAAAACCTATTTATAGCTCTGAATCTTTGTCTTTGTTGCCATCACGGTTGGTCTCGTGGCTAATCTTTTAAACCGCTCTTCTAGCCTTTTTAAAAGAAACTGTACAATAAAGTAGCTAACTTATGATCTAGCATGACAAAGTGTGGTACCTTTCAATCTAGTCTTTTAATTATTTTTTAAGGTGAAGCCCAGAAACAAAGAATGCACAATAAAATGAAATGGGTTTGAAGATGTATTGAAATCTTGTGTCGTTTTCTTATGTTGCATCCGGTTAACATGTTAACTTTTCCTGCAGGAAATGATATAATGAAACAAAATTAATCAATAATGAGACTAAATCCATCCATATGTTTCATGAAGGCCTTTGTCTGAGATGGGGGTAAAAAAAAAAACTCAACCTGAAATCCTACAGCTGTACAGAATTAGCTTACTAAATTAAACTGACAGGAAACAAAGCACAGGAAGTGTGTTTGAAGTCTCGAATACAGATCATTGATGGTAGATCGTCTGTATAGAATCAGAGTAACCTAAATGAAGATACAGTGGTTAGAGCACAGTTTAGATGATGATACTGGCATGTGTAATAGATGAGGAAATCCAGACCGTCTCCAAAAAAAAAGGAACATGAGGGAATCAGAAGCAGTCGATGCCGCAAGATGCCAGAAATTATCGGCTGAAATTGCGAATGAAGGTGAACAGAAACCTTTAGACTTTTCCTGGTGACCTGTGAGAGACAAAAGAGAAAAAAAAATCAATGGGCATGGTGCCGCGCCCAGAACTATCATTACGTTACCCACGTGTACCTCAGCTACACGCTAGGGAGAATAGAGTAACCTTATCATGTCTGACTTTCTCATGCCATGCGTCAAAGGGAAATTTCTTATAAAATGTTATATAATAGTATATGTTGATAATAATAAACAATGTATTGTGATTATACATACTCTAATGTATCGCTGCAAGAAAATCTGTAAGAAAATCTGAGTATGTGATGCACATTGTTTATTACAGAAATGCTTAAAAATCAAGATGATCTCATATTGCCAAGTCCTTGTCTATACACAGGGCTGTCAAACGATTAAATTTTAATCGTGATTAATCTCAGAATGTCATCGTTAATCGCGATTAATTGCATTTTTAAAAATCTATGTAAATGAATAAGGCTTTAAAGTGAAATGTTACAATTAAAAGGGCAAAAACATGTTATGTTTTTGAGCATCCTAATCTCTTGTCACATGCACACTCACACCTATGGGCAATTCAGAGTGACCGATCAACCTAACATGCATGTCTTTGGACAGTGGGAGAAAACCTGGAGGAAACTCACACAAGCAAAGGGAGAACATGCAAACTCCACACAGAACGGCCCAGGCCGGGAATCAAATCGGGCCGAACGACAGCGCTAACAGCTACACCACCACTCTGCTGCACATATTAGATTAATTAGATTAACAATGAATTAGCTTGAGAATGATTCAAGATTAATTCAAGTTAAGCTATGCCAATCGAATCTTGCACAAATAGGTTTTGTCTTTATTTAAAGTTTCATCTATGAAACATACACATACATGTGCCCAAGGACAAGGTTGAGATATGAGTCACGTCTTTAGCATCTGCTTTGAGTTAAGTAGCCTAAATGCTGAGACAGGTGACTCACCTCGCCTCGGAGTAATTTGTTTATTTTTTTTTTATTACCTTTTATTAGAGTTGTGTTTTTTTTCTTGAATTAATTTGACCTGGCCATGTTGTTTTTGTGAATGTGGGTTATTAATAAACTGGACCCATCTCAGCTCAGCAGGACCCCATGACTCGGTCAGTGTTAGAACATCCTGAGTGGCTATGATGCCATGTTTGTTCCCTGTTTGCTGATATCTAATCAGTTCTTTGAGTTCAAGTCTGATTGACCCTCATTTGCCTGAGTGAAGCGGATGGTGGTGTTGTTAGACCTTTGCCCGAGGCTTGGAGTGCAGGAAGAAGGAAAACATTACTTATAGAACATGACACATTTCACTAACAAATACGGTAATAAGCAGGAAGAAATATCTCACCTTAGTTTATCAGGTTTAGGCAGACAACGTTTACTCTTTGTCATTCTTTAATTAGCTGATAGACAAACAATTAAGTGTTTGTTTTGTATGCAGAATTACTAGTTTAAAATGAAAAACATTGACATATTTTATTTAATTTGAATAGGGTCTCATAACTCGTAACATTTCCCTTACTCTTGTTACTTCTGCACAAGAAACTGAATCAGTATTTTGACCAAAAAGCATACAACACTGTACAATACTGGAACGATCCTATTATATGTTTATTGTTTTTTGCAGTTTAGATATCCTCTCTATGAAGGTGCACTATAATGTTTAGTGAATTTATTTGCATTAAACAAGAAAAATTTCCTTGTTGCTTACATTGTGACTATTATAGAAGTCTCTTTTGAATTTTCTTGATTGACTTTTTGAAGTTCATGTGACTTACAAGTAAATGAGTAAACTGTTTAACTAGTATTATAATAAACAAGATAACAGTTTTACTTGTATGTTCTAGTAATTGTATGTGCAGTAAACAGATTAATTCACAGACTTCAAAAACTTAAGCTATATAAATTACACTAATTCCCGTCTTCTATTTTGATTGGTCCGCTGGTGTTCCAAGAGTGACCAAAAAAAGTCAGACGCTGTATATTGTACTATATTGGGGATTTGTACTTTACATGCCACTTAAATACCAATAAACAGGCTAAACTCATGAACTAGATATATAGTAAATAAGGCAACTAACAAACTAGTTTTATAGTAAATGGCTAACCCACAAACTGGTGGAATAAATAAGGGAACTTGAAATATGTTTTTCATTAATTTATGTTCAGGGTTAGGATTAGTAGCTAATTTATTGTTGCATTAATGAAGAAGTACTTACTGGTTCTTTTGTGAACAATGTAAAGTGACTCACGATGCACTTTGACTAAATAGCCCCAAGCTAGAGCCGTGTGGAAGCCACTACAGAAACAGTTTAGTAACGTACACAACGTGTCTGCTTTAACAACACATATTTTAGTCGTTCTGTTTGAAGAGTGCTGTTTGGAAATCGTAGATCATTTATGGATGCGTAGTAGATGATCGGGGAGTAATGGAACTGTTTGAAGTCTTTATGCATTTCAAGTGGATAATGAACCACTCTTAGTGTTAAAAAAAGGACTGCGAGATTAGTGGAAGCAGAAACTTGTAGGAAGAGTCTGTTACAGTACTGGTGAATCACCTCACCACCTATTCCACTTCAAACAAATCGCAGGTGATTATTCATACACAAAGCATGAGAGGGGGAAGTTTTTTTTTGTTTTGTTTTTTTTTTCTTTCTTTTTTACAGAATGATATTCCTAGAAACACAGTGATAAAATGATAAATATATGTGCAAAGTGCTGCAACTGTAGTGAACAGGCTAACCAACAAAATGCTATTATAGTAAATATTCTAATGCACAAATTAGCATGGTGGTAAATATGCTAACACACACTATATTTTTAGTAATTAGCTTTATATTTATCTAACTAACAAACACATGGAAGTAAGGTATTGTCCTGCCTTAAATATAATTAAATACTACCCATTAATTAGCAGAAACCAGAGTACATAGACTACCCAATAACTTAGCGTTACACTAAACAAGCTAACTCATAAACAAGCAATATTGTAAAGATAAAACAAGAGTTTATTAATCCTGAAGGGAAATTAGAGACTCCGTATTATAAACAGGCTAACTCAAAAACTAGCAATATAATAAATAGGTTGACTCAAACACACTGATATACTTAGTCACGCGTCACTCTAATCTGACCAATTTTTTCAGTAACGAGTAATCCAACAAGTTACTATTTCCAATCCAGGAATCAGATTAAAGTTACTTATCCAAGTCGCTGTGCGTTACTATTTTTGTCATTTTTCTTAGTAAAAATATATATTTTTGCTTTATTCTTGCGTCTCGGGGAGTGACGTCTGGCCTATGTGACAATTAAGTCACGTTTTCAGCATGAGGACAAACTCATGATACTAATACCATGCGTACACAAACGTACACAATGAAGGGAGGAGAGAGATGCATGTTTTCCAGTTGAAGAAACATTTGGATTAGCAGTTTGGCACAGTCAAACTTACAGAGCACTTCCAATAAAGTAAGTTTTGGCAAAACGGGTTGTCATTTTTATGTTGAGGCAGCGGGGATGTTGTCGGCAGCAGCTGTAACTAATAAAGTAACTTGTAATCTAACTTAGTAACTTTTAAATTCAAGTAGTCAATAACGTAACTGAGTTACTTTTTAAAGGAGTAATCAGAAATCAGATTACTTTTTTAAGGTAACTATGCCATCACTGCTCAAAAACTAGCGTTATAAAAAACAAGCACTATAGTACACAGTACTGGAAGCTAGCAAGATTCCATAAGCCTTTTACCTTTACTAAAGCTATGTGTCTGAGCAACATGTTGATGTTTCGAATGTTTGTGTCATTTGCTTGCTCCCTGTGTCTTTAATTATACTGCAAATGATTACTTAATGCTCATATTTGTATAGTTTATTAACTTCAATCTTTGCATAAATCCCAATGAGGGGTTAATAAAGGTTTATAACAGGGGTGAATTACAGTTACTGTAAATGTGTGTTACTTTCATTTCCCTGCGTGTGTGTGTGTGTGTGTGTGTGTGTGTGTGTGTGTGTGTAAGACAGACACTCCTACAACCTGCCCAAGCAGGCCTATGGTTCATTCCTGTCTTCTGCATTCTGAAGACACACACACACACACACACACATTTAATACATAAATACATCCGTATTGCCCCCCCAATTTACTGCTGGTTTTATTCTTTTGTTACTTCATTTTAAAGATGATAATGACCAATGAGACCCCCGCTGCCATATTTCCCTCTCATTTGCGTAGCCTGTCATTAATTTTAGTTCATCTATACTGTGACGTGGTATTCTGTTCTTATATTTTATGCATAACAAACATTTCAGAGAATGTATGATCAGGAACATTAACCTCATACGCAAAACGTGTATGCACCCGTGTGTGTGTGTGTTGGGTTTGTAATTCTCCCTCAGTGTGTCTCAGGTGGTGACAGGTTGTTCCATGCTTTGCCATGAATGTTAAGGACATTTCATCATTTTGATAGAGACATTACAGCTTTGTGTAATGTCACACAGTGTGACTGTGTGAAGTATACCGGTTATTCACCATCCATCTGTCTCACGTCATGTCAGTGTTTTTTGTAATTACAGCTGGCAGATCACTACGGACAAAACAGGCTTAGAAGGTTAAAAGAATTTATCAGTGGGAACTCTTATGCTCTTTTACAGTTTTAGGTATTTTGCATCCTGATTGTGTTGTATAGACGTCAACATTTATTTAGCTGTGCTCCTGCTATGATTAACTATTGTGCAGTTTTTTTTATCATACTCTTATATAATTCTGTATAACATTGCGAGATATGAACTGAGAGAGAGGTATATAAAAATCTTTAGTGAGCAGCAGGTGAGTGTAGTTAGTTAGTAAAACGGTTGATTGGTTTGATTGATAGACAGGTTGCGGTGTAGGAGATAGCAGGAGGCTGTAAGTTGGGGCACAGAATGATTCTGTTCTGAAATGAATGATGCTGTGTCAGTAGAGCAGCAGTTTGTCAAAAAGTTGTTGGTTTCTTTTCTCTCCTATAACAGTTTAGGCTGTTAAAATTATTCTCTCAGCAGCCTCACTTTTTTCTGTCTCCTGTCATGTTGCTGAGAAACCGTAAAGTGTAAACTGTAACTATATAATAAATAACTTGTCATCAGGTTAATTATGCACATCAAATACAGTGTGTGACATCGTTTACAGTTTTGCACACACGAATGTGTGGAAAAGAGTTGGAAATGGGTGTAACACTGCTTCTTTAGCTACTTTGAATGAACATATTACATAGGTAAGCTTATTACATAAGTCTTGTAAGTCCTGTCTTTCTCCAATCTAATTTACTTTCAGCCTGATGACATTTCTGTTTGCCTTTGTTTCATTTAATTTATTTTTATTTTAAGTCCAGGAATGTCCTCTTGTCCATCTGTCAAAGTTTTGTTGTGTTTGAAATGTATTTTTCACAAATAACAAGAAAAATGATTTAGACTAATGCTTAAGAAATAAAAAAAATAAACATTTTTATTTTATGAAGTATAATTTTCTGAAGTCTGAATTTCTTTAACTGTTGTTCACCAGAAATTCAAACTTCTCTCACAGCCTCAGACATAAAATGCCCTGCAGTATGACATCACACTACAGTAAAATAAAAAAAACCCCGAAAGAAACTAACTTACGAAATAACATTCTGATACAAATGCTGTTTTAAAAAAAAAATATTTTAGTTAAATTCTGTATTGTTTATAAAACACACATGACAACTAGATTAATAAACTAACCCTAGTGATTACATTAATAAAGTATGACTTGGGCTTGCATGGCTGCTTCCAAAGTGGTCTGTGTAATCTTTATTGATGATGTGAATATTGATGGTTTCAGCAGAATCAATCTGCAGTCCACAGAAACATTCTGTCTGTCAGTTTACAGAGAAATTACTTATTCAGTCTAATTGGGAGTAAAACAATGTCCAAAAGCACACAGCCAACACAGTAAAGGACTTCATCAGGGTAAAAGCAGGAAAGATTGAAACTGGCCGAGTCGGTCACCAGACTTTAACTCATCTAAGCAGCATTTCACCTCCTGAAGACGACACTGAAGACAGAAACCCCCAAAACTAACAACAACTAAAAGTCACCAGAAAACAAGAAAAGCCTCAAAAAAGAAGAATGCAACTGTTTGCTCTTTTTCTATAGATTTGCTATAAAATAGTGGTCTGTAACTATCAGAAATTGAAAGCTGAAATTTTGATCTATTCATATTCATCATTTACTCTCAATCCCAAACGTTATCAGTACAAAAAAAAAAAAAGATTTTTTGCATCATTTTTATTTAAGCTGTGTGTGTGTGTGTTTGTATGTGTGTATGTATGTGTGTGTGTGGCCTTTTTACTTGCCCCTGGGATTAAGTGATGCTTATTGTTCACACAGTTAAAGGGTTGGGTTATATTCCTGAGCCGGAAGCTCTGTTCCCCTGCTCCTTATATCCGTGTGACAGAGACAGTGTAAACACATCCGCTTTAATCGGGAGGGAAAAACACAAACGTGTGTGAAGCCTCACTAAGTGCAGATACGTGTCGCACTGACTGGGAGGGGGTGGTGTGGGTGTGTGTTGGGGGGAGTGAGTGGATTTTTGTATGTGTGTGTGTGTTGGGGAGGTGGGGGGGGGGGGTTGGAAACTAGGGTGGCGTAAAACTACACGGTCGCATCACTGCTGATATAGGTCTGTGTTATGGCTTTGTCTCAACTCAGACATTTGTTTCTGTTGCATGTAGAGAGGTGTGTGTGTGTGTGTGTGTGTGTGTGTGTGTGTGTGTGTGTGTGTGTGTGTGTATCAGCATGTAAGGGGTTAATGAGGGGTGGTTCTCTCTTTGCACTAGAAGAGGCCATTGAATGGCTGCCTTCCACGGACAGCACATACATTGGTTAAGGGTGAGGGCGGATCTCGGGCTGCACCAAAACTCCGGAGCAGACTTTACCAGAATCGTGTGTGTGTGTGTGTGTGTGTGTGTGTGTAGTATGAGCTCCACTGTGTGAAAAGGGTTGACGGAGAGTGAGAGAGATGTTGGCTGTATGTATTCGCAGGATCAGTGTAGACATTTAAGTGAAAAGGATAAAGGTTTTTTTATTTAGACAGGAACTGGATCATTTCAGAACAGGATGAGTGGTTAAACAACAGTAAAAATTCAAGAGAGAAAAATAAATGCTTGTGCAACAAAAAGACAAAGCTTATAATAATTAACGAAAACAAGACGCAAGATTAAAAAGTAAAGCGAAAGAAAACAACATTCATATTGACAAAGTAAGAGACTTTTTAAATTACAACTGAAATATTTAACCAATAGCATGTCAGCAAAATAGTCACCTGACTTCCTTTATAAATGTGAAATCTCAACAGATGGTGAATTTTTGGTCAGATGCAACATGAACATTAATCATGTGCTAATAATCATACTGATAACCATACAACAATGTGTTGTTTTTATGTAGCAGTTGGTTTCTGTCCTCTAATTTGATTGGTTGTTCAGTGTTTCAGTGCGTTTGCTATGTAATTTTAGGCTAACTTGTATAAAGTGACTATCCTGAACCAGATATTGAGCATAACTGCATAAGTATAACTTGCTATATTGCTTCAATATTAATATATTTTTAATTATTTTGCTGTTAAAAGTAATCATATCAGAATTCCACATTAACGGTTGCTCTCAGTCATTAACATTCCACTTACGGTCTTTCATTATTCATCCTTGCACCACAGCACTTTTTATTCATCAAGAAATAAATCAGTCTTTATTTTATTCGTATTAAATTAGAGGAAACAAATCACATCTCTAGGATTGTTTTTCCTCAGCTTAAAGACTCAGTAGAAAGAAATTGTATAAATGACCAAGTCGTGTGTAGGGTTAAAGGGTTGAAGGGTTGTCTGTTTTTGATCCCTCCTCCCCTCCAGTCTTCTGCTGTCCAGTTGTCCAATCAGGGCAAACTTCAATCATCTTGAACTCCTTCACCTCTGCCCCTCTTCAGACAGGCGGAGCTCCTGGTTGCTAAAAACCGAAGGGGGTTTGTGATGTTTTGTTCCAATGGGGCCCCCTAGTGTCACTCGACACACTGTTCTTACAAGACGCTAATGAAGTCCGGCAGATTTAGCACTGATGTCACACCGCAGACAAAAACACTCACCGTCCAGACGCTGAAAAATCCTGCGAGTGCTCTGAACTCTTTCTCCATCTGTCTTTTTCTTTTCTCTCTCGCTCTCTTTTCTTTTGTCTCCTGACACTTACTGTTGGACCGGTGTGACTACAGACACACAGTTATGTTTACAGAACACTAAAAAATGTTGACATTACGATGACACCTTGTATGTACCGTTATACCCTGTACAATGACAATATAGAAATCTAATCTCAATCTTTTCTTTACCTCTCTCTTTATCGCTCTCATTCACTTACTCACACTATTTCTCTCTCTCTCTCTTTCTCTCTCCCTAAATCACAGTCCTTCAATATTTTTTAATGTATGTTAATATTGTAAGAACTTCAAGCAAAAGGCTGATTAACAGAGTTTATTTATTTATTAGTTTTTTTCTTTCCTGTTTTTTCTTCATTTCTTTAGTTTAATTATTCAAATGTTTTGTAATAAATCTCATCAAACAAGCAGACTACATTCATATTTTTAAAGTTTTGTAAAACAAATTTTCAGCAAGCACATATCAGTTTTACCTTATTATAAATAAATTATAATAAATTTCAGGGAAAAACTGCCACATTCCTAACTTTCTGAGTAAATTTGGTAAAATCTTGCAGCAAATCACTGGAAAAAAACAAAAACATTTTGAATTGAACTGAAACTAAAACTAAACTGAAGTTGTGACTAATAATAATAATAATAATAATAATAATAATACTGATTTGTTGTATTTTCTCTGTCCTCAGTTTGTCCTGCTGCATGTAAACATCACGCCTGCACGTCGTCAAATCAGTGCTGCCATGATCAGTGTCTGGGTGGCTGCTCTGAGGTTGGCACTCCAAAGGCATGTGTAGCGTGTCGTCACTTCCTCCATGGAGACACGTGTGTGGAGAAATGTCCTCCCGGTTACTACACATTTAAAGGGTGGCGCTGCGTCTCCTTCCAGTTCTGTCAGGACCTTCACAACCGCTGCAAACAGACAAAGAGCAAAGACTGTCACCAGTATGTCATCCATGATGGAGCATGTATCCCAGAATGCCCTTCAGGATACACCATCATGGACTCCACGTGAGTAACACTTATATTTCCACAGGCTGTAAATCAGTCCCGAGACGCATGAAAAGAAGTACACAGTTCCTTTCCTGAACTTCTCAACCTCACAGCAAGCAAAATTCTTACTGAGAATTGAAGAAAGTATCGGCCTTCCTTCCTAGATCTCTCCTCTTTTTTTTAGCCTTTAGCTCTGTTGCTTATTGCTTCAGTCATTTGCTTATTTTTCTTTTGTTCTTTTTCTTTCTTGCATTTTGTTTGCTGCATCATTTGTCTTTCATTCTTTCGTCTTTTTTGGCTTATTCCCTTTTTTGGCTATTTTTCCTTTCTTCCTGTAATCATTTTGTTGCTGTTTTTTTTATTTGTTCATTTTTTACCATTCATTCTTTTACTAATTCATTTTCCTTAGGCTTATTCTTTCACTTGTTCTTGCAGGATTTATTTTGTTCTGTTGCTCTGTTTTATCTTTTTCCTCTCTTTTTCTATTCATTCAGTTCACTGATGATGCATTTATCGTCTTTCTCTCATTTGTTTTGTTCTTTTGTTTGCTTTTCATTTTAGTCATGATTTTTTTTTGTTTATTTCATGCAGTCTGTAGATTTTAGTGGCTTGATTGGATTTCTCTTTTCCAAGGACTCGGAAATTGGTAATTTGGTTGTTTTTGTGCTCCAGCCACCTTTGCCTGGCAGGCGTTCACTAATAAGCCCTGACTGCACACTCACACACACACACACACACACACACACACACACACACACACACACACACACACACACCACACACCACACACACCACACACACACACACACACCCTTTCTTCACCGTTGTTTTCCACAAGTAGGCACGATAAATGTCCTTTTGCTTAATTTGTTATTTTCTCTTTTGACTGCTTTTTAAAGATTTGCTGCTTCCATGCTTCCAAAACGACCAAGTGTTTTTATCTCTTTTTTAGTTTTGTTTTATTTCTTTAATGAAGGTATTAATTTTATTCCCCAATGATTTGCCAATGATTACAAATTTATTTAAGAACATTATATTTTAATTTATTTAAGAACATCATATTTTAACAATTTATAGTCATGTAAATTTTTATAGGAGGTTTGTAAAATACATTAGTTCCTGTTCTCATTTACTTTCTATTAACTATAAACAGACACCACCCTCTTTTTTCTTTCTTTTAAAATGAATAAGAAAGAAATGCAATAAGAGAAGCTGCATGCTGTAAACTTTCTGTTCTGAGTGTCAGAAAACCTAATATTAAACCCAAGTTACAGCTTTACCTCTGACCCTGGAGATTCCTTCCATAAATCTTAAACAGTGATTTTGTTGGGGTTTTTTTTGTTCCAGGTTAAACTGTACTCTTTGCGCTGGTCTCTGTCCTAAGCTGTGTACCGGAGTTCAGACCATCGACTCTGTGACGGCGGCTCAGGCTTTGCGCGGTTGCACCGTACTCAATGGCAGCCTTATCATAAAGATCCGTGGTGGCAGTAAGTACTTTTGTAATATCAACACTGTCTGATACAATATACATAATTTATAAATATACTTCAGAACTTCAGTCTGATCCGATAAATGTCTGAATAGGTATAAAAAAAAATACTAGAACCGCTGTGTTTTTTCTTTAATTTGTACCAATTTGTATTTCTTGTTGATGTGTATGCAGTGTTAGTATTAAAAAACTGTTTTTTACTAAAAACCATTTTTTGTGACACCTAAAATTTTGTAAACTACTGCAATGCCTAGGAAGGAAAAGTTTAGGAGTAGCTCCATTTAAAATGACATTGTTAAAGTTACATTACTTATTTGGTTAGACCAAGTTTCTTTTAAACATAGTTCATGAGAAATAGTTTCATTTACTGTATGCATTTTAGATGTGAGCTATCTGGCTGCATCTTCAGTATGATCTAATTTTATGTTAATTAGGTTACTAGTTTTTCTGCATTTATGTTTGGTTAGGGAAATAGACACAGATATTATGAAACCTGAGTGAAGACTTAAGGCAGCTAGCAAGCGGTCAGTTTAGCCTGCTTGTCTGCTCCCAGCCCTGACTAGGTCTGTTCTGGCCTCATAAATTTTGACTGCAATCCTAATAAGAGATAAACCTAATTTATTTATTTTTTTTAACTAACTATTATTAAAAAGAATGCCGTTTGTATGACTGTGTAAAGAATGAAAGCTAAGAATAAATGTAGAATTAAGAGTGGTGTGGGGTTTTTTTTGTTTGTTTGTTTTTTTTTGTTGTTTTTTTAGATAACATTGCAGCAGAGCTGGAGGCAAATCTGGGTCAGTTGGAGGAGATCACAGGCAACCTGACAATACGTAGGGCTTATGCCCTAGTCTCGCTGTCCTTCCTCCGGAAACTCCGCCTCATCCGTGGAGAGGCTCCAGAAATCGGGTATGACTTCAGTGACATCAGCACACTCACTCATGAGCTGCCTGTTCCAGAACATTTATAGGTTTAAAAATTTATTTGTTTTAAAATGGCATGTTTTTAGGTGTTTTCTTTGTTTTATACTACAGCAACTGTCACTGATTACAATACGTTTATTAAAGAACAGGGAATAACTATTTATCTGTTCTAGCAATCTTTGTATCTAGCAACATAAGAGCCATAGTGAGCATATATAGGGAACAGGAAGACTTTTTCAGTTTTCGCACATTCTTGTCTGACTATCTCAGTTACAACAGGAACAATCATAAAAATTATATTGCTGTAACAAGCTTTTTGTGTTTTTTTTTTTTTTTTAATTTCATTAGCACTTTTATTTGTGCAGTTTTAGTTTTCGCATTTGTTAGAGGTTTGACACCCCCCTTAAGCTGATGATTTTTTAGTAACATGTACCTCTAGTACCACACTAAAAAGATCAGCAAACACATATATGAATGAATAAACAATTTAGCGTTTAGCAGTAATTTCATTTTGTTGCTTTTTTACAGAAACTACTCGTTTTATGCGCTGGATAATCAGAACTTGCGTCAGCTCTGGGACTGGTCCAAACACAACCTGACCATTCTGCAGGGTCGCATGTTCTTCCACTATAACCCCAAACTCTGCCTGTCTGAGATCCACAAGATGGAGGACGTGACGGGGACCAAAGCACGACAAATAAAGAATGACATCGGACCTCGCACCAATGGGGATCAGGCCTCCTGTATGCTTACATCTTAACCCTGTTTTAATGTTTAACATAACCTATGACACACAGTGAGCTTCATGAACAGTGTTTATATGCTGTTAACATCAAATTACAGTCGATCTCTCAAGCAGTTAATCACTTCATTAAGCACCAGATCACAAACGTTGAGTTTATTTAAATAAATAATATTAATTTGTTTGACATTAATATTAGGATTTTTATTTTTAGCTTCTTTTATTTTTTTTATATATATTTATTTTTAGCTGTTATTTTGTACTGATTTAATATTATTTTATTTTAAATAACGATGTCCATTTTTAACAAAGTAAATTTTAATACATGTTGCTTGTTTCATATGTAATTTAATTAAAGCTGCACTATATATTATATAAAATAACTTACGATTTTGCATATACTAATGGCAGATTTATACAAAATAAAAATGCTAATTAATTTTTAGTGATGCACCAAACAAACAAATCAGTAAAGCTGACCGTTATATTTAGCAGTTAGGACTGTGTGATGTGACTCTGCTTTTCTCACCACTGGTTTTGTTTCTCTCAGGTGAAAACCAGCTTCTCAATTTTACCAGCATCCGTACAACAGCCAAACATATACTGATCTCGTGGGAGCCTTTTTGGCCTCGTGACTTCAGAGACCTGCTGGGCTTTATGGTGCTTTATAAAGAAGCGTGAGTGTCATACACGGTTCACATAGACCAGCCTTAACACACTACAGCACCCAGTGAGTGTGTGTCTTACTTTTTATTAAAACAGCACAGAGCAGGCTAACTCACCCTCTCTCTGTCTCTCTCTAACTCACTATCTCTCTCTGTCTCTTTCTCTTTTTTTTTTACTCTCTCTCTTTCTTTCCAGTCCGTATCAGAACGTGACTGAGTATGATGGACAAGATGCTTGCGGTTCTAACAGCTGGGTGATCACAGATGTGGAGCCGCCGGAGAGGACATCAGACATGAAGCGTGACCCTGGCTGTATCCTGATGCAGCTGAAGCCATGGACGCAGTATGCCATTATGGTGAAGACACAGCTGTCTGTCTCTGACGAGCAGCAGGTCCAAGGAGCCAAGAGCAAAATCATCTATGTCCGCACCAATGCCAGTCGTCAGTGCCTGTTTTTATTAACTTTATTATTATATTTTTAATTAGCCAAAAAAATTCCTAAACATTTAAAATTAAAAATAGAATAACATGATTAACAAATGTGAACAAAACTTTTCAGGTTGTTCTCCTTTACAACTTTATATAACATTTGATTTTGTAATAATTTTTTATTATATGTTTCAATTAGAATGGAAAATAGTAAAGTAATAAATGTGAAAAACGTAGTTATTCTGAAGGCGAAAATTCATGTATAGAAAATTTTTAAAAAGCTATTAGGCTTCTTTTTATTAAACAATTTATCAAAACAAAACCAACAAAATTATTTCTTTTACTTGTTTTAAGTGAAGTAAGTAAATTAAGTAATGAAGAAAATGTGTGTTGCAGGACCGTCTGTGCCTCTGGACCCCATCTCCTCCTCTAACTCTTCGTCTAAGATCATTCTGAAGTGGAAACCTCCCACAGAGCCTAATGGGAACATTACACACTACCGCGTGTCCTACCAGAAACAAGGAGAGGACAGCGAGCTCTACAAGTTTGACTACTGCCAAAAAGGTCCGAGTTTCACTGTGTCTTTATGAGAATTTTGTCATTTTCATATTGTCATGGCAGCATTGAAGAGTTGTCCTGGTTGATTTTCCCCAGCAGGAATGAAACTGCCATCTCGCAATCCCACAAACCCCAGCCCAGATGTCAATCTGAAGTGGAATCAGACTGAGGAGCAGAATCAGAACATGAAGTGTTGCAGCTGCCCCAAAACTGAGAGGCAGCTGAAGAAGGAGGCAGAGGAGCGCGAGTTCCGCAAGACCTTCGAGAACTACATCCACAACGAGGTCTTTGAACCAAAGTAAGAACTCAAACTAATGAGGAGGGTCAACATTGATCACCTCAAATCAGACCAACATGAATCACAAATCACACTGACTCATATCACGTCAACTCCCAAGATGTGAGTGTGTGTTATGTGTGTCATAGAGACTGACACACATAGAGAACATAGATCACTCTGACTCTCACACACAACGCACATGCCATGCCTCCTTTACTGCAAATAACACACAGGTATAGCAGGTACAACTGTAGTTGGACTGAAGCACATGCAGAATAATCTCTTTCTGTGTCTGTCTACAGGTCGCACCGTCGCCGCCGCTCAGTGGGAGTGGCTAACTCGACTCTCTACTCTACCCTGACCCCACCCCCTCATCTGGCTAACGGCTCCTCCCCTACTCCGAAGCCAGAGGAGAAGTTTATTCTGAAGGTCATTGGTAAAGAAACAGTAGTCATCTCGAACCTGCATCACTTCACTAGCTACCAGATCGAGATCCAGGCATGTAACCACCCAGAGGATCTGGAGTACTGCAGTGTTGCCACATTTGTCAGTGCCCGCACAATGCCTGAGGGTAACATCACTACTTCATCTTCAAAACTATTATACAGAGCATGCTGTTTGGGATGTTATTTAAGTGTAGATGTAACGATATTGTGTTCTTTATATCAAACTAGATGTGTTGAATACAAATTGGTTAAATAATAAATGGTTATAGCATCATTTTCAGCTTGTTAACGACATGATCACTCCCCGGGTCATGTGTGAAACACCCATGTGTGGATGAACATCCGGCTTCTGTTTCCTTTTTGTAGTCAAAGCGGACAACATTTTGGGTCGTGTGACTCATGAGATCCTCCCTGAAGAGCCCGAGTTTGTGTACATCAGATGGCAAGAGCCCAGATCTCCAAACGGCTTGATCATCCTGTATGAGGTCAACTACCATAGGCTGTCTGATAATGAGGTCAGTGCCGTACACACACACAGAGCCGGCCCGAGGCATACTCGAAATACGCGGCCGCTTGGGGCCACCAAGAGCACCAAGATATCATGATAAAAATATATATATTTTAAAAATAACATTGAATAATAAAACAAAATGGTATTA
>JAOVVF010000004.1:11306981-11322912 GCA_028565595.1 Duopalatinus emarginatus
AGCTCCACCCATCAAACACTGATCCAAGCTCCACCCATCAAACACTGATCCAAGCTCCACCCATCAAACACTGATCCTAGCTCTACCTATCACGCACTGATCCGAACTCCACCCATCAAACACTGGTCCAAGCTCCACCCATTAAACAGAAACACAATCAAGAATATATTTAATGTGTTATTTTATATGTAATCACTCTCTCTTAGGCACAACCTGATGCAGATGTGCTGGCAGTACAACCCAAAGATGCGTCCCACCTTCACAGAAATTATTGAGATGCTGAAGGATGACATCCATCCCTCGTTTCAGGAGCTCTCATTCTTTTATAGCGAGGAGAACAAACCTCCTGAAAGTGAAGAGTTCGACATGGACTTTGAGAACATGGAGAGCATCCCACTGGACCCATCCTCATACAACCAGAGGGAGGAAGGGAGCTTCAGCCGAGACAGCGGCCCCTACGACGAGCATGTACCCTACACGCACATGAATGGGGGCAAGAAAAACGGCCGAATACTTTCATTGCCTCGGTCCAGCCCTTCATAACATTTCCTCATCACGCTGCTCAGTTTTTCGTTATCTGTTTGTTTTTCTTAGTTTTTAATTGTAATATTTTTTAGAGGCCCTTAAAAACAGATCTCAGGTCTTTTTTTTTCTTATTTTTGGACTGACTTCCTGCTGTGGCTACCTGGTTGCTTTCTCCAGATTCATCCAAATCGCAGCTCGCTTATGTCTCCTTTAATTTTGCCAAGTTTCCTGGTCGATGGAGAAATAATAGAAAAACTGTGAATATGAACCTCTGAAAACCAGAAGGCTGCTTCAGCTAAACCTCTTTCCCACTCAACCTTCATCCTTTTTATCTGATTTTCAGATTGTGGCCTTTAATGAGTGGCCTACAAAACAAAGAGAATATCCATTTCCTCTGAACAATGACTTTATAGACTGTATCGGAGGACTTATAAACGAGGGACGACACAGACTAATCTGAGAACAAACATCGTCTTCATGCAAAAGGAGGCTCTTACTTCTGAAGGATCCTTGATCCTTTTTTCACCGATCCATTCTGGTGTTTGGTGAATGCATTTTTAATTTATTGTCTTTTTCTTCCTCCTCTTTCATAGGTTTTTGCTTGTATCCTTTTTTATGACTGAAGGATATTTAAACAGTTAAGGATTGGACAGGGGCGTTTCCTTAAGACTGACCAAAAAGCTGCTGCTTTGATATCTAATGGGTATAAATATATAATATATATGATATATAGAATATTGATGGTATGTCAATATTATATATATAATAGAGGCAACATTGAAAATTTTGTACATAGTTCGGTTTTTTTATGTCTTTAACAGATATCATATTTTTTAATAATGAGTGTCTTTTTATTTAAAACATTCACTCACCCATTGAACAGAATCGCACACTACTCAGTACTCGCACAGGAATACCTGTAATAACTAACGTAACATGTAGGGGGCGCTAATTAAAGCAGGCGAGACAGTGAGACCTCAGATTGTAGTCAGTATAACCCCGTTTTTTTGCCAATATCCGTTTGTGCTATTGGTTTCTGTTTGACTTGATGTGTTTTTGGGTTTAGCCTAATGCTGTTTATGGTGAAAAGTAACTTCAGGGTTTTAACCGTACTTACAAAACGTCTCAGAAAGTAATCATGAAAAGTTTTCTGTCAAACACTGTTGAGTTGAATATTAAATATTTAAACAATAACAGCAACAAGATGGCAGCATTGTAAGAACATTATATCCAAAATAGCTAAATAGTCCACAACCTGATGTGCATAATCTTTTAGTACACATTACTAACTAGCTAAACGTTTAGCAGCCGAGCTACAAGACACTGTGACAAAGGCCACACCCCAAACAGTAGAGCATTGTAGGCTACACAATAGTAGAAACACATCATTGTTTATCTTCACTTTATCCTTATGCCAACTTATTACCTCAGATTTTTTTTTACAGTTTAGGTGTCAAACATGGGTACGAAATAGTAATAACGCTAACCGGTGTGGTAACGTCTCTGAGGACTGTGTGGTGGTCATGAGGCTGGAGATTAAAGCATGTGGTGTGGTTAAACCATTCAGCAGACATCAAGACATTCCAGTGAGCTTCCCAGATTTCAATTTAACCAAGACGTCACTTAGCGTGTGGGAAAAAATATTGAGGATGTTTCGGTTTGTCCTCCTTCTTCAAAAATAAAGTATGTAGTAAAAACTAAGTATAATGTAAGAAGTGGAGTTGCTTCACCGTGGTTCCAGTTGACAGAAGCTATCAAACAAAATTTATCTTAAACGTGGACAGAGACTAGACGCAAGAGAAAAGACTGCTTTTTGTTTTAAGTCACCAGATGTTGTAAAGCCATGTTCAGAAGATTGTAGAGATGAATTTATATCGTTTGTGTTGGTGGACTTGTCTGTATTTGTGCTGGTTAAGTAGGTGATACAGGATTGATACGTGTAAAGGAATGTGGTAGAAGATAAATGGAATTTAGCAGAATATAAAGCAATGATTTAGCATTTATTTTCACCCTTTTCATTTCTGTAAATGAGAAACTAGAAGTTAGACTGACTGGCATTTATGCCCTTTTAACTACCACAAATGTAAATGCGGCTAAGAAAATAGCAGAGCATTAAACCCAGATGTCAAAATTACTGAACTTGCAGAAATGCTAAAATATGGTAAGAGTACTATTAATAACAGTCAACAAGGAAATTTCGAAAGAATGATTTCCAGTTGGCAATATTGTTTAAATTTACGCCTTTCTAGGTTGTAGAAACCATAAAGGGAAACTAGAAGAACCTAAAGATAGAATTAGCATTACAGTAGGTATTTGTAAAATTGTAACTTTTACTGCTGCTTATGTGGCTAACAGACGGTAGCAGATCATTAAACCCTGGAGTTGGCATTACCGTCAGCTTTCATTAAAACCTTTACAAATGGCGATCTTAGGCGAGACGTTAAGAATGCAGACTTTCTGATATTTTCTGATATCTTTAAACTTCTCAGTTTAAAATAATGTAATATAAATCATATAAATTCCTCACTGCTTTCTATAGACTATTATCATGAAATGTGTGCGGAATTTTCTTAAACAGCTTGACATATCTCTGATGTTTGACATATTTATTTTTATTACATCTAACCCAGGGTACATCTTACTTCAAATCAATAAAGAGAAGCAGGTATTATGGCTGAACAGTCAGAATCGGTTTATTGATGCTAAGTTGAGAAATTATTCTATTTTTAATAGTTTGGACACAGTCTACCTCAGTAATTTACAGAATATAGTAAGGCAAAGGACGTTTTTAACTCTCTTTCTCTCTACAATGCCTGTTATTCAACTAACGACATTAAAGGTGAAGTTCGGTGATCGTCCGCAACTATACAGTTCCTAACTCTCGTTATTAGATTAATCTTTGTTTTGTTTTGTTTGTTTGGGGTTTTTTTTCCAGGGGAAAAATATTTTCAACTTATCACATTACAGTATTTTCCTACATAAAGCCACTGAAATGGGACCTTATTGAAATGTTAAGTTTTATTCCCACCAGGACACGTCAAAGTTTATCTAAAATCATTCTGGGATTGTTCGTGTTTGGTATTTAAAATAACCTGTTACTGTAAGACAGGGTCTCTAGACGAAAGTACACTTTAGATTGAGCGCCCCCTTTTGGTGTTTAGTCTGTAGTGTATGTGTGATTACTGCTGATAACCATTTCAGTACATTTCCCTGCATGGAATAAATAACAAAATATTAATTTACTCCAAACTCATTTAGGTACTATAACTATGAGGCAAAAGATCATGTCCACTAATTCAAATAACAACAGAATTAAAACATCCCCTATTTACTTAGCCTAAGATTATGTTGATTCCTTAAGTGTTAAAACATCAGTTATGATGTTTTACATGACAAATACTCTAGATTTGTTTTACTAGGACTACCCATATCTTTAATATTTCAATTGACAAGCCTAATAGAGGTACCAATATTGTGACTTAAATCACAATATTGACTGACATTTTTTTACCACTCTTTTCCTAAGGTAACCATTCTTATGCATGGCCAATGTTTCCAGCCTATAGCAAATGCAGTACAGTGATTCCAACAGGAGATAACATCCTTATAGCACCATCTCCCAAAGCCACACAAAATTAGGTGTGTTAACATATAATGAAAAGTGCATACATGGTGTTTTAGACAGGTATTGAAGGAATGTTCATTTTAACACAGTTAGAAATAAGTAAGGAAATTGACTTTTGTATGTAAGTAAAGCTACCAAGCAAATATTTTGTTATACAACAATGAGGCCAATATTCAATCGATTTGAACATTACTAGAGTAACATATTGTACAAAACTTAAGAGCTTACCAGTTACAGAATTTATATGTAAGCACTCAGTGTTGGGAAAAGATTTGAGTTCGTTTCCATTTAAATTACAGTTAAAAAAGCCAAACTAGGATAGAAATTTCTTCAACTTTAATCTGTTACTGCTTTCTAGCAAAGATATTCACACAGCTCGAATAATGGTGCAGTCTTGCTGCAATGGCTATAGTCACTCCTGAAACTCCTGAAACAACTGCTCTGTCTCTATTTTAAATGCATTCTTAAATAATTTAGCCAAGCTGTCTATGTTAAAGTAACCAACCCAGAGAGACCTGCCATTACAACTGCCCTTAGACCTCTGTGCTAAATTAATTTGGAGTAAAGATGATTTTTATTCCTTTCTCAGTGAATAGAAATGTTCATAAATGTCTTGTATGTGGTAATCACACCTACACTATAGATTATGGAGATTATGTTGAAAAAAACTGAAAGTTTTTCATTCATGTTGTAAGAAAAGGAGAATTTGCATTCAGTGTAAGAATCTCAAACAATACCAGTCATTTTGTTCACACATTAAACTTTATTAAAAAAAAAAAACATAACTGTGGAGGTGAGTGATAACGTCACAGGACACAAAGAAATCCATCATAAGCTTTTCACGCTCTTGGTTTGTTCGGCTCATGTCAAATTATTTGTCTTGTTTGGACACAGTATGAAATCCCCCCTGTCATGTCACAAAGAAAATAGTTCCCTTTCTTGTGTGAACTGAATGTGTTTCTTGTTAAATGTTTTTGTCTGTTTATCAATGTGTTTTTCCTTACTGTGAAAATGGAGTTATTGCTAGCGTTGTTTATGGGTTTGGGGGAGATGGACGCTACATACCTCCCCTTGTGCATGGGTTAGCTCTTCTAGGACAATCCTGTGTGCCAAAAACAATGTTTTTATGTTTTGTTTTGTTTTCTTTCTTTATACAAATCTCGGCTTAAGATGAATTCTCAGGAAGGCTCGAGCATGGGAGGCTCAGCTTGCTCCCTCAGCCTCTTGATCATGCTACAAATTCGTCATGCTCTTTATATTTTTTTCCTGGCGGATTATGTGGCGTGTTGTGTAGCCTAAAGGCCCTTACCCACAGTGCCTTGCACAGACTTCAAACCAAACCCAGCCATCAGACTCCCCTGGACTTGGAGCGTTCCTCTCAGATGGAGAGAGAGGAGCCTTGTTTGGGACACTTCCCGGAGTATTAACCCACATCAATGGGGTTTTAAATGCATAGTCTGAGATAAAGGCGAATTTTTAAACATATTTTGTTTGGTTTTTTTTTTTTTGTTTAATTTTTACCCTTTTTTCTGCTTGGCTCAATATTACTGTATGGGTATATGTGAACGATGTTCATGTTTTCTTTTCTTTTTTTTCCCCGTTGTTGAAAAAAAATCTCTTGTCTCTGCTTGGAATTGCTGTGGCTTTTTGCTTTAATGCAGCAAAGTGAATAATTGTTTTTCATTTCAGGGACTTTTGCTGGGTCCCTGATTCATCACCGGAATAAGATCTTAGTGCAGAAGAAAACAGAGATAGGGTGCCCCCATTGTAGTTATTATAGGTATTTGTAGAAAACAGGTTCCCCTGCAAACACACAACACTTAATTTTAAGTCTAGGATTTTTTTTTTTTATGAAAGCAAGCTGGCAGTATGGCAGGCTGAAGACAAGGCATTGTATGTATTTTATTGTGCTAAAAAAAGGAGAAAAAGTATTACATTATCAGAGATGTTAATTTCTATTTTTTTAGTCAAAAAAAAAGGGGGGGGGCAAAAATTACAAACTACTTTTCTGACTGTAAACTTTTTTGCTATTCTTGTACATTACAAAATGAAATTTTCATTAACAGTGTATATAGTCTTTTTTGAGAGTGAAAAATGAAAAAAGCGGAACGTCTTTTTGGTCACCGCAGTCTGGATGTTTCTTATTTTCATGTACAGCCACCTGTTTGCCATCCATGAAATCATCGCTATCTGTTTTGAGCATTTTATATCACAGATCTCACCTTTCTATGTATGTATGCATGTATGTTTTTGTGCTTTGTATAATATGAAAATCTCTCTCTCTGTGGTGAGGGCTGAAAACTGAACAAGATTGATGGAGGTTCTTTAAGGTCATATTCGACCTCAGATTCTTAATACGTTTAAACAATAAAACAAGGCTTCAATGAGAAATTCAAATTTATACTAAATTAAAAATTCATTTTCGCTTTAGTTTAAGAGGCTGATGTACCTAACAAGTAATAAATTTCCCCCAAAATATTTGATGTAGAAAATAAAGATGAATTGAACTTTGTGTAGCAGAACACTGGAACGTTAACGCAGCAGCCATCTTTAGGTTTTAGTGTAATTTAAAATCATGTCACCCCTTAGGCTCCACCTAGTAAAGATTAAATTTTCATTATAAATATAATAACACAATAGTTATGATTGCTAAAAATTGCCAGCAAATCACTAGACACTTTTTAAAACTTAATTTAAACAATAAATAAATCAATAAAATTGATGCAAAAAATTTGCAATTAGAAAAATGCAATATACAATAAACAAACTGTGGAGGACAATTAACTTTAATGCAGAATTAGACACTTGAACTTTAATTCTTCTCATTGCTTTAAGCAAAAGTTGAGATGGTCAGTGTTCTGAAACTACTTTGGATACACTATGAAAAGTTTATTGTAGTATAAGCAAATGCTCATATTGTTTTGTTATAGCACTTAGTACTGGAATACTGTTGCTCCTGTATTATGAGATTTAGGTATGAATGAGACTATATAACATCATTTAAAATGAGTAAATGATATAAAATCTGTACTGGTAGTGTTTGAAAACATTTTGGGTGTTCATTATTTGTCAGCTCATTTAGACTCTTAGCTGAAATAAATAATGAATCAAACCTTTAGGATGATTTAGAAATCAAATACAGATGTTAAATCAGAAAATTAAATCAAAATCCCCAAACGTTTTAGACCTGGTCTCACCTCACTATTGTCTCATATTTTCATCAGCACTTTTCTCTATTTCCGTCATTTCCTTATCATGTATTGTCAGACACACTGTTAATCCCATGACGTATGGAACGGCATATGGCGATACCCACACACACACACACACACACGCAACCACAAGACAAATCCTCAGTCGTGCCATCAACCTTGCATTACTTACACACTCCTGTGTGTGTATGTGTGTATATAAAACCACAATCACAAGCTCCATGACTAAAAGCAACTGTATCGGATCAAAATGTGCCATTATTAGCTGAAAGTCCTGCTTTATGACTTTTGTTGTTGTTTTTTCTTCCTCAAGGAGAGCCAAGCAGTGATGTGTACAGAAAAATGTTATGTTGAATGATATGAAAATAAATCTTGCTGTGTGTAAATTATTCAATAATTAACTGTTTATATAAAAGATTATGAATAAAAAACTTATTGCAGAAACATGGTCTCTGCTACAGGCACTGTTGAAAAAAGAGACAGTTGCTTTTTTTTCCTTTTCTTCCAAACAACTGATAAAATCTAATTCAGATCAAAATTCAGATCGTAGCCGAAACAGCAGGCCCCATTCTCAGATTCCTTCCTTGGTAAAGTAAAAATAGACACAAAGCATGTGAATGCTATTTAAAGTAATGTTGGACATAAAATGAAATAAAACATGTGTGACATTGTTACAGTAAAATATCCAACAACAGTTGTAGAGTTATTGTTAACACACTGAAGTGCATCATTTTCCTATAATGTAACATTTTGAAGTGTTTCTTCCTCTTTTACCTCAGCAAACTTCCACTATTTAAAGTTTTTGAATTTTGAACTTATTGAAAACACATATTTATTTAAAGTTACATTTAATGTTTGTCTTGCATTATAGCAGCTATAAACAGTTGGTCCTTCACCAGCCTCTCTCTCTATCCTCGAAGTAAAAAAAAACTCATAATACCAAAATGTATAAACTCCTCCATCCTGAAGATGTCAGAAAATGCTTTCAGATTTAACTCTAACTGTTACAAAGCACTGACACTGGAGACTCCTTCTACAGATGTTAATTTAATCTCACAATTTTAACGATTCTTTATGTTTATGTGTCTGTAAAGTTGTGAAAGAGCTGTTAAAATAGTTTTTTCCTGACTTGCTCCATAATTAAGCCTTATCCAGTTCCTATTCATACATGCATGAGCTCAAAGATAACCTCACAGAGAGCATGGCAGTTTTGCAATCCTCGCTCCAGTCTTGTCTGTGACAAGTTTGGTGTGTTCTCCCTGTTTCTCTGTGGGTTTTTGCCAGGGGCTCCGGTTTCCTCCCAGCTTCTAAAAAACACATAGAAGACTTATACTCTAACTGACTGACTAACCTTCTGAACAATCAGAATCCAGAATTGAACTGTGGCGTACATTTATTATTCTTATTACTGAATAACTAGACAGAAACAGAGCATTTAATTGGGTGAATGAGCGATAAGATTAAAATGAGTATACCTTAGTTTTGTGTGTGTGTGTGTGTGGGGGGGTGTTCTAGATGTACTGTCTGTGTGGATAACAGTCTAACAGAGAGGTGCATAAAGCTCTGAAACACCAATTTTAGAGACACCTTAAGAGAGATCTAGCAAAATTCTTTTAGAAAAGCATTTAAATGTAGTTAAGGGGCAGAACAAGTCAATGTGTTGTGCACTTAGATGAAAATGAAAAGCTTGTGCAAAGCCACTCACTTCCTTTTTGCTCTGCAGCAGCTGTAAAGAAGACCGTTTAAGTTGATGTCACAGATAATTTCAGCATTGAGTTCTCGCTTTTCTGTGCACTAACACACAAGCGTGTATCTACAGCTGAGATGAAAATCCTCCACCTGCTTTTTAAAACATTGATGTGTATCAGCATCTTATTGGCGCTTTGGCACTTCAGACAAACTTACACACACACATACCGTAATGTGTGTGTGTGTGTATGTAAAATACCTAAAGGGGGAGTTTCTTTGCTTTTTGAGCATGTAGAAGAAGGAAGTTTGTCACTCTTCACAGTGTGTGTAACAGACACAATATATTTACTCGCCTGCTGAGGGAATAATTTTACTTTTATTACTATTTTACATTGCTTTCCAGGTCATTGTTACCCTTTGAACCTACACATAAAGGTAAGTGTTATTTGTGGTTTTGAGCTCCATAAATGCCCATTACAATTAAAATAGAATATTATTTTTAATTCTTATGGCTGTTGCTCATACTGACTAGAATGAGTATACACTTTTAGGGATAAACACGTTCAGTATGCACAAAATACAGTATGCACACTTTAAAATAATCATGAGAGAACGTTCCTTGTAATTTATGTTACCTTTCTAGTGGTACTAACCCATCCTGTATCTCAGACTTACTCGTGTGTACTAAAGCGTGTAATATACTGTGCTCGTACATAAATCCACTAAAGTGGCTAAAATCAAAAAAAGTTTCACTGTTACAGTTAACTAAATTTACTGCAAAGATTCTGACTGACCCAGCGTCATATGTTTAAAAATACTGAAAGAAGTATTGATGACTAGAATATCTTGTGGTTTATGTACAATATGTGACATAAGGTTGGAAGGGTTTATCTGCCAGTTCTATTACCTTGTTGGTTCTCTAGTAACTGTTCATTCACAGGGACTAGTACTGTGGTCTCACCATATAAAAAGATTTTTGTAATGATATGGGTAAATTTTTATTTAAGGACAAACACTTCAAGTAAGGTGTCTCCAGTGTCAGATCTGTGTACCAGTCAAAGGGTGAAGCTGTATTTTTTTAGGTTGTCTGGCATCTTTAGGACAGAGGAGTTTAGACTTTACAGTTACTTGTTTTTTTGTCTGTATTTATGGTAGCTGCAATAATGTCACTAGAAACAGGTTAAAAAAGTGTCATTCTTAATTAAAATAAAAAGATGTCAATGTTACTGTGATGATGTGTTAGAGGAATTAAACAGTTAGGTAGTTTGATAAAGCAAAGATATTTTTACCACCACAAAGTTGATATTAGATAATATTTTCCAATATTATCTAATAACATCCTACATTGTTTTACTCCTTCTATAATATGTCCAAACTTGTTTTTCTTCTTCATTTTTTTAGCCAGTCAGTTGTTATTACTTCACTTTTCTTGTCAAGTGGAATTAGGGAAGTGAGCAAGTAAGTTTAGGTAGTTGTCTGTGTTGTGAATGAACAGACTCTCCACACAGGCTAAGTGTTTTTTTTTTTTTTTTAGGTTAGTGTTTTCCCACACACAGCTCCTTCCGTTTGTTGTTTATCGACACTGGAGCCCCAGTCTGATTTCTCTTTTGGTTTCCATTCTGTGATTTAGATCAGTATCTGTGTCTGTCTCCTGAGCTTCTACAAGTGTGACTTATGATTGACTGATAATGACTTGGCATAATCGTGTTAACACTAACATAAAGCCATGCCATTAGCCAACTACTAAAATGCCACGGAATGCTTATTAGTTAAAAGATTTTAACTGTTTTCTCTAATGCAAAAGTGGACTGGTGTAATTGTTCTTTATTAATGTACTTAAACATGCTACTGGACAATTTGTACTTCTCTAAGTATTATTAAAATTCATACTTACTTACTCATTTAAAAAAGTTTTTAAAATTCACACAAATCTAAGTTAAGCTAACTTTAATTTACAAACGACTTATTAGCCATTAGTTAATCAGCAAGCTAGCTGTGTAAGTTAGCACTATATTTTGCTTTTGACTGCTCGTATGCCAGGCACAATAACCCTGTGGTCAAAAATATTTTTAAATATTCTTTTGAATTTAACAGTAATCTGTAAATTGTGCAGATTCTCTGTCCTTTATCTTCATATTTGTTTAGCATCCAAAAACAGGCTTGTACAAACAGCTAATTAGCCAATTAGCTAACTGCTAAAGTAAAGTTTTGGGCCTATATTGCAGCTATAACCGGCTACCAGTAATTAGCTACTGCATGAAGCAAAGTTTTAACATTCCCCTTTTCTAGCGATTCCACTGTACACTGTTTTCTCAATGGTTGTGACTTGTTAGCATGAAATCTCCACTCATCTACTGGTGCTAATGTGTTTGTGTACTAGCATCATGTTGCTGGAGTTTTCCCATCCAGACTCCGTCCTGGCCAGTATGAAGGTGTCGAGGCTGTGAGATATGAGCTGGCTTTAGGTTCAAAGAAACAAGTGACGAGTCCCACACTTAAGTCCAAATCCGTTTTCTCTGAATTTCTTTATCCTGTCCTCATTCTGTCAGCGCAAGACCAAAACACACTGTCCTTCCGCTGCACATCCTCCTGAGAGCTTCAGCCTCTGACATTCATCATTCCTCTTCATCTCTGTCTCTCCATCTGTCTGTATGTCTCCTACTGTCTCTCTCCATCCCTGTCTCTCTCTCTCTCTCTGTCTGTATGTCTCCTACTGTCTCTCTCCATTCCTGTCTCTCTCTCTTTATCTGTATCTGACTTATTGTCTTTCTCCAACCCTCTTATTCTCTATCTGTATCTTTCCTACTCTATCTCTCTGTGTGTCTGGCTGTATGTCTCCCTTTTCACTCTCTGCACTCTCCCCAATTCTGTCTCTGTTAATCTGTATCTCTTCCACAGTCTCTGTCCATCCATGTCTCTTAGTCTCTCTGTATTTCTCTTACTGTCTCTTCCTATCCCTGTCTATTTGTCTCTGTGTCTGCCTGTCCATCTATCCTCTTTAATTTTTTTCTCTATCTCTATATTCCATTGAATCTCTCTCTAGCCCTCTTTCTTTCTTTCTTTCTTCTCTATTCTGTTCCCTCTCCCTCTTGATCCCTCTCTTACTCTTCCCCCCCCCCCCCCCCCCCCCCCCCCCCCTTGGTCCCTCCCTTACCCTGCCCCCCCCCCCCCCTTCACTCTGTCCTCCTTAGCTTTGTATCATTGGATCAGATGGTCACTAAACTCTGGGTGGTTCATGGCTCTGCTGCATGTCGGGCTTCTCTGTGTTTTTCCTGCTCTCCTACTTGAATGTGTTTTCAATGGCTGATTCTCTCCTCAACCACTCCTGGCCGTCCTTTTCCAAGTTCTGGATGAAACGATGGTCTTTTAAAAGAGGTAGATACTAAACACTATTTATTCTTGCTGTTTTTCTGGGAAATGGGCTTTGATTCAGTTCTGTTTTTTATTCGTAAAATTGGTTCTTGGTGTTTTTTATAGGATGAAGGTTTTTTTATTTTTATTCATATCTTCAGAATGCTGCTTTCTGTTGGAACTCGATATCAGATAAAAGGTTTTAACCTTTTGCATTTAGTGTGTTAACTTAGTGTGACTTTTTAACAGTAATAGTATCTGTGCCTAGGTCTTCCGTTTCAAAGAAGTTTGTATGACGTTTATTTCTATACTTGTCTTATGAGCAGCTATTCAGTGCATGAATGTGGGTTTTAACCATCAATGCACTCACACTCTCATGACTCACACACTGTTACTCTGTGTGTTAAACCTTCAGGACGTTGTGACAGCCATGTGCCTACAGGCACCTCATGATACGAGTGATGAGTACTAAAAGAAGAAGTGGACTTGGGTCACCCCCTTTGATTTAATTCCACTATTGACCTAGTAGTCATTCCAGGCTGGGTAGAATTCACAGAAAAGTACAGCCAAAAAAACCCAAGTAAAATTGAAAGTGCAATAATAAGACTAACTTTATGGTATATTAAACCTAGTTATGACACATGAGAAATAATTTCCAAACAAAACAAACTTTCATCTAGGCTTAAAAAGTGAAGTCTGTGATTTTTCATTTGATATTAAAGGTGAGATCAGTGATTTTCAACTTTAAAATTATTTTGTAACACATTTTTTCTAATGTGTTGTTATTTCTAATCATCTTGAGACCTGAATAAGACAAAATGTTATAATAAAAAATAGTTAACTAATTAAAAAGGCATGTAATCTGTAAGCAGAAATGTGTATATTTAACCTTTATAGAAGGCTATAGAAGACTCTTAATTCAATTCAATTCAATTTTTATTTGTATAGCGCTTTTGACAATGGACATTGGCGCCCTGGGACATAAAGCAGCCAGCCACTCCACCGTCATCAAACCTTAGTGAACGCGTGAGAGTGGAGAGCAACAGCATCCAAGCATTCCAGTTTACCAAAACACTCTATGGCCTTGAACTATGGAAATCTATAAAGAATATGCTTGACTAAACAAAAAATGCTTTTAGCCTAGAGTCCTGAACACTAATTGGAAGGCTGTTCCATAGATGTGGGTCTCTATAAGAGAATTATCTGCCCCCTGCTGTAGGCCTTATAATTCAAGGTATCAGCAAATAGCCAGCACCTTTTGGTTAAAGTAGGCATGGCGGATCATAAGAGATTAGAGATGAGTTAACTAATACTAACTAAGGCACTGTGGCACAAGACAGTTCACTGCTTTATAAGTCAATAGTAGCATTTTATAGTCAATGCAAAATTTGACTGGGAGCCACACTGCAGTGTGGATAAGATAGGATAAGACAATAATCCAGCGTAGAGGTAACAAAAGCATGAACAAGTTTTTCTGCATCATGTAGTGACATCATATTTCTTATCTTAACAATGTTTCTAAGATGATAGAAGGCTATCCTTTTAGCTGGCTGTGGTCCTAATACAAGTACTTTTGTTTTATCAGAATTAAGTAAAAGAAAATTGTTCAACATCCAGTGTGTAATGTCCTTCACACATTCCTCAACTTGACTGAACTGGTGTCTCTCATCTGGATTTGCAGACACATATAACTGTGTATCATCAGCATAACAGTGAAAAGTGATACCATGTACCTAACAGTACCCAGAGGTAGCATATATGTAGAGAAAATAACAACGGGCCTAAAACATAACCTTGTGGAACACCAAAGTTTATCTTACTGTGTGTAGAATAGTCACCATTTACATCTACAAACTGAAAACAGGCAATCAAATAAGACCTGAACCAGGACATGGCTGTTCAACTGCTGCTCTACAACCTTTTCTAGGATCTTGAAGATGAAGAGGAGGTTAGGTATTGGTCTGTAATTAGACAGCTGGCAGGGGGGTTAGGTTTTTTAATCAGAGATTTGATTTGATTGAAATATTTAAAATATTTAGGCATATAGCTAGTACTAAGAGAGGAATTGATCATTTGTAAATTAGGTTCAATTATTTTCGGTAGTATCTGTTTGAGAAAAAGTTGTGGGTACGGGATCTAATATACATGTTGACGATTTTGATGAAGAAACTACTGAAATTAACTCTGTCTCTTAAAGATGGTTAAAAGACTCTAATCACTGATCCGCTGTAACTATACTGACATCTAGGTGGTTTCTTATCAGATTGCTTAGGTTGCTTAGGTAGATTAATTGTATTAACTTTATCATTGAAAAACTTCATAAAGTCGTCACTACTACATACTTATGGTGTGGATACTTCTGTAGTGTTCTTCTTCCTAGTTAGTTTTACATTTACAGTTTTATATGTCTTATTGTATATTTGTTTTAACCTTACTTAATGGTAACTAATGCAGTAAATAATGTTCATTAAGCAGATTTTTATGTAATGTGTGGTATGTTAGTATCAGCTCAAGGACACAGCATACAGTTCCTCCTAGTCTATAAAGTGTACTTGTAAATGCTCTGTTCTTTCTGAGCCACTAAAACATTAAGCACCTATTTCCCTTGCTGTAACGTATGGTGTCAGGAGTCGACCCATAAAAGGATACGGCGCATGAATGGCTGTGGTGAGGTTTAAATACTGCATGTTTGATGTGGATGCAAACCAACCCAGGGCCAGGAGCTGGAGGGAATTTTAGGAGGGGGGGTATGGCGGGATCTGGCTTGTGTCATTTTACATGTTATGATCATCTGCAGCAGCAGCAGCAGCAGCAGCAGAGGCACAGGGAGAGAGAGAGGAAGTTCCTGTGTTCAGAGATTTATTTTATTCATATCTGATCTGTTATTAAACACCACTCAGGGCATACTGATGGGCACTGAGGTCACAGCCATGATACAGCTCACTAAATTTGGAAGAACACATAGTGTCTTAACAGGAGAGAAAACACTAGCATAGTAACAATACAATGTTATACTAATATTTTTTTTGTTTAGCTGTAAAAATGTTAGATATAAGTTGGTGAATGAAATGATTATGGACTTTTGTTTAAAATGTTTTTTTTCCACTTTTTTCACTGGCCATCTCGCACATATGTGACCTCCGGTCTTGTGACCAGAAGGTTCCGGGTTTGATCCCCACACAGAGCAAGACACTTAACTCTCAACTGCTCCCTGGGCACTGTGGTTTGTGAGTGTTCACTGCACAGTAGGCAAATAGTTCACTTTCACTTCACTTTAAAACATCTGTGTCATACCTCACTAATGCTCTTGTAGCTGAATCCCCACAGCCACACACAACCTCTATTGGAAACCCTTCCTTTAAGGTTGCTATAACAGCAAAGGGGACAAACCCCTATCATATAGGAGTAATAGTCAGGTGATCAGTGAAAAGAATGTTGCATTGATGTTTGTCTGATGTATGTCTGTATATAGCTGTGATGAAATATGGATGGATAGATGTACTGTATAGGTGGGATTGATGAATATATA
>JAOVVF010000004.1:11333793-11348173 GCA_028565595.1 Duopalatinus emarginatus
ACTGTGACTGAAGCAAAGTGACTACTCCTTCTTCACTGTGACTGAAGCACAGAGACTACACCTCCTTCACTGTAACTGAAGCACAGAGACTAAACCACCTTCACCATGACTGAAGCACAGAGACTACAACACCTTCACTGTGACTAACGCAAAGAGACTACACCTCCTTCACTGTAACTGAAGCACAGAGACTACACCTCCTTCACTGTTACTGACAGACACAGAGGCTACAACCCCTTCACTGTGACTGAAGCACAGAGACTACACCACCTTTACTGTGACTGAAGCAAAGTGACTACACCTCTTTCACTGGGACTAAAGCACAGAGACTACACCACCTTTACTGTGTCTGAAGCACAGAGACTACGCCACCTTTACTGTGACTGAAGCACAGAGACTACACCACCTTTACTGTGACTGAAGCACAGAGACTACACCACCTTTACTGTGACTGAAGCACAGAGACTACACCACCTTCACTGTGACTGAAGCACAGAGACTACACCTCCTTCACTGTAACTGAAGCACAGAGACTACACCACCTTTACTTTGACTGAAGCACAGAGACTAAACCACCTTCACTGTGACTGAAACACAGAGACTACACCACCTTCACTGTGACTGAAGCAAAGTGACTACTCCTTCTTCACTGTGACTGAATCACAGAGACTACACCACCTTCACTGTGGCTGAAGCACAGAGACTACACCTCCTTCACTGTTTCTGACAGACACAGAAGCCAAACAGTCACAGTGAACAAGGTATGGCCTCTGTTAAGAAACAGTGAGGAGGTATGACCTCTGTGTCTCAGTCCCAGTTAGGGAGGCATGGCTTCGATGTTTAAGTTTTAGTGAAGGACACTAAGCATCATATCCTAAAAATGTAGATATTTTGAGAGAAACTATAAATGCTAGGCATATTTTTTTAACCCTTTTTATTTTTATACAGGGGCCACCGTTTTCTGTGATTAAAACTGTGGACTGTATACTGGAAGAGTTTTTCAAACTTGCCCTCACACACTCTAAAATCTGCCACTTATTCTGTTCTTTGAAAACTTTAGAAATGAGGAGGAGGAGGAGAGAGTGGAGAGGACAGAGAAGGGTACAAAGGTGAAGCGCACTCTGAGCTCATTGAGGAACCGAGTGACCGGATCCTTCAACAAAGACAAGGTGAGAACACACTCTCGTGATGATTTGTTATTTGACAGGATAACACATTTCCTTGTGCTTAACCAACACACGCTGGTTTACAGGAAACGGTGCTGCAACATGTGCTGTAACTTCCTGTTTTTTTAAACCCATGCTCATTTAATAAAAAACTGATGGTTTTGTGATTGTTTGGTCATTTACTTAGTTAAAAGACACATTAATATACATGTGTATAGTACTTCCATGATAGCATTTGAACTCTTGAGTAACATAAATGTACATGTATGGCTATAAGGTTGAAGATATAATGAATTAATGGTATGATTGGTAGATTACCTACCGATAAATAGATAGATGAATGGATGAATGCATGGATTAATGGATAGATGATAAGCTTAGTGAATTTCAGTGTTTTGATGGAGTACATAGAAAGACAAAGATAGGGATAGTGGATAGATGGCTGAATTAATAGAAGAATGGATGAGAGAATGGATGGTTTAACGACAAAAGAGAACAGAGGATGGATGATTGGTTATAAAATTTTGGCGATATGGTTAATTAGTAGTATGATGGATGGATGGATGGATGGATGGATGGATGATAATTACAATAGTGCACTGTACATTCATGTGAGTTCCTATACATAATTACTCACATTCATATGTTGCACAAACTGTTTATGAGCATAGAGATTAGAGCATGTTCTTTTCTGTCCTGTCTCTGTTCCAGGGTAAGAACCGTGAAAGGGAGCAGCAGAAAGAGAGAGACAGAGAGAGGGAAAAGGAGAAAGAGAAGGAGAAAGAGAGGGAAAGGGAGCTGAAGGAGAGCACTTATGCGGTTAGCAGCAGCTGTAATGGCCACCAGCTTGTGCGTGGCTCTTTCTCGAGCCGAGCCACGTGTTCACTGTGCAGCAAGACCCTGCAGAGGAAGCATGGTCTGCAGTGTGTCAGTGAGTACTAAACACACAGCTGCACACATGCACACAAAACTCGCATAAGCCTGCATGTGCACAATGCCCCTGCATGCGCTCCACACACACACCACACACACAGCATTAACCACAGCTACTGTCACCAATAGCAGCCTGTTTACTTTCCATTTGTGGCCATAGGTTTGCTCTTCCCATTGTGCACAGTTGCATGTACTGTCTGCACAAAGCAAGTGTCCCAGCCTGTGGGAAAACTCCTTTGGGCTTAACCTCTAATACCTTATTAGAAGAGATTAGAATTGATCTAGCTAACTATAATAAGCTGCCACACTCCTGACAAGTCTATTACAGTAATGCAATTTTATATTAAAGGCAATGTCTATTACTTCAAAACTTTTTAGTCGGCCAGGATATCTGGTGTCAGTTGTTTGCTTTTTGAGTTTTATGGAGCTAGAAAAAGCTATAAAGAGTAGTACATTCCGAGCAAAAATGAACCCACTTTCATAACTATCAGACTAACTTCCTGCAAAATGAAGGCCTTAAGCATTATCACTAGCATCATGCGACCTCATTTTACATACATGTATTTTTTTAGCTAGTATTTCCTGCTTAGTATTTCTTCCTTAGTATTCTGTTGGATAAAATTATTTTAAAATGCATGGAGTTGAGTTATGCATGCACAAAGAGTATTAAATACAGAAAATGTGCACATCTGTATTAAGGCCTTAGATGTAACTACATAATTAAACTGTATTAAGAAGCTGCATGAAAGTTACATATGTAGGGCAGAGTTTAAGCAAAAGAGAGACGTGTGTGTCAGTTACACATGATTATGAACTTGAACATAAGTGGGTTACTTTCTGCACGTTAAATATAACCAAATTTGTAGTGATTAATGTCATAGGTACATCTCTAGCTATTCATGCAGTAATATGTACACTGAAGTGCCAAAAAAAACTGGAACAGATACGTACGCTGGAGGTGGCTCTATAATGATGTTTTTTTAAGCTGCCATTCCTTAAGACCCCTTGTATGTCTACAGATTTTTCTTGCCACGTGTTCCTCCTTTTGTTATACCTGTTCATGTCCTCTATTAATTCTGATGGGTTTGGCCTCTTCCAACAAGACAATGTGCCGTCACACGTCTAGAGACACCACATAATGGTTAGAGGAATACTTATCTGAATTTCGAGTTTTGCCATTTGACAGCTACTTGACAGCCATATATTGACACCCGTATTCATGCCTTACCTCCAGTTGTGTGCATGCTAAGATCTAAAAGCACATAGCATGCTATGGCTCTGCTTTTTTGCTTTGTATTTTGCTTTATTACACACAAACACATGTTCATGTTTGTGCTAATGGATCAAACTAACAAGCTCTCCAGAGAGAAAGCAGGATTACACACACACACACACACACACACACACATACACATACACACACACACAGCATTTATGTTAAGGCAAAGTAAACAGGTTTTTGTAAATCGTTAGATTAGAGTACTAAGTAAGTAAGTTATTGAGGGGTCTGAGCACCATGGTAATGTGATGTACAATGGTGATGTACAAAAGTGAAGCCTTGATCCATTTTGTGTGGTTTCATGATGGCCATTTTTATTTTGGACGGGAGGTGTATCTGGAATACAACGTGTGCCCCAATAATCCATCAGCTCTTCTTAGGGATGATTATCATTTTTATATGTTGGTAAAACTGGTGCAAAACATGCTGATCATGATAAATCATGAAAAGTTGTGCAAATGGTTCTATGGGCTGCCATCATCACTCATGCTTTTCAATCGTTGGCCATCTAATAAATTAATTTAAAATAACTTTGCATTAATAGAAAAAGTATGAAAAAAATAAAACTTTTACTTTTTAAAATTAAATAGCATTTCTACCCCACAAACCAACTGCAGTAAGAAATGTTAAACCTATTTAAAAAAAATGAGAACCTTGTTGTCATTCAAAGAAAGTGTGAGTTAATTTTGTGACTTTTACTTCCTCAGTCTGATGAAACCTCTGCAGCATTGCTGTTTTCACACCTCATTGTTTAGAGGAAAGGGGAAATAAATGTTTTTAGTGTCTTTAGACCTACATGACTTTCAAATATCAAGTGGAAAGTTCTCTGTGCTCAATTCATCCAGCATAAAGCATGCTTTTCAAGTACTTTCTTAGGTGGAATGACCATCATTTAATACTTGGCATAAAGTGATTGACTTGGTGTGTCAAGTGTTATCACTGTTTATATTGTAAAAAAAAAAAATACAGTCAATCAGTGGTCTGTGCAATATAATTGAAAAGTAAGGAAAAGGAAAGAATGATAAAACCAAAGGACAAAACAGAAGACTACAGACCTTAAAAAAATGAAAACAACTGTTTTAATCTTTAAGTTTAATCGCTTTATAAAAGTGTGTGTGCTGTTCCAGAGCTGCAGTCTTAAAGCTGCAACAGATGAAAATCTGGTCAAACAAATTAACTAATTAATTACATTTTATTAATTTATTTACTTTGATCTTATCAAGCTACAAAACATGATTTTGAAACCTCCTCATAGATATTGATTTTGATTAAAACTCAGTGCTTCTGTATATATTTGTGTATCTGTGGTTTGGGGCTGGGCTAATTATACAATAGCTTTGAACCAATCACATACAGCATTAAAGGATAATGTTTAGCCCAAGATTCTGTGTTGTAATCTAACTTTTAGCTTACTGATGTTACAGAGATTATGTTAATGGTTGTTAAATAAAATGCTAAAAAAATTACAATGCAACTTCGGCTATTATGTTAGCTAACTATTCAACTAGTTAAGTTAGCTAATGTCATTGTTAATTATGATGATACTAGGGCCCCTGATTATAAAGATTATGTAATTAGCCCACAGCTCAGCTCTAAGACTCAATTTAATTTGTAATGTTGGCAGAGTTTGGTAATAAGCAAATAAATGACAGACTTTAACCTCAGAGGTTTAATAACGAGCTGATGGAAAAACCCAGAAGAGCTGAAGTAAAGGTGCAGGACAGAGAAATGCTGCTCATTTGCCAGATAATAAGCATTTCATGAGTGTAAATTGTGTTTGTGAGGGTCAAAACTAAAACAATCAGCACATAAAGGAAAGGGGAATGACTGATGAACTGTCTTTTTGCTGTGGGTTTTAAAACGGCATGTCCAAAGAGAGTCTGTCATGTTTATGTTGAGTCACACAGGCTGACAAAAGCCATGATCACTAAGAAACACGTGGCCATTGAAAAGCATCACCCAGTATGTCTGGAGAATATGATGGATAATCGTTCGAGTGGGATTTGCTTACTAAACAGATCGAGCTGATATATTTCATCGGGCTCCATGCTGAAGGTGGAAAATACAGTTTACTGTCATTAGGCAAAGCTGCACATACAAATTACACGCTTGGAGATTTTCATTTGCAATTCTGAGAAATTTAGCAAACTTTAGAATTCAACTTAGAATTATACACATAAGTCAAATTCCTAGGCTCCATGTTAAAATTACGCAAATTATCTGAGTAAAGTTCATGTCTTTGCATGAGAAAGGTGGTGGTGGTGGTGGGGGGGATGGGGCAGAAACTGAAAAACATCACACAGCTTCATCTTCTATTAAAATCAAGTGGTCCCCAAAATTCTCTTTGGTTGTCTTAGAGATATTTAATTGTGTCTGTCTAAAAACTGTCTCCAGTTAAACTGTGTCTAGAGAAATGATTATATTTAATCATTCAGTCACTACAAGGCCTAGACCCAAAATCAGTTATCTATAAACTGTACATTACAAAGCAGTTTTCAAAAAAAACATAGTTTCTTATTCTCCTTGTTGGTAGATTTATAAATCCAGCTAGTTTCTGCTGTTCATACTATAACATTATAACAGCTGTAAACAGTCGTCCTCTCACCATCATTTCTCCTCTGACACTGGAGATTTTAAATGAATGTCTTCTTACACAAAACATCACCATATCAGAGATTATAAACTTGTACAATCTGTCTGACTTACAGGTGTAAAATGTTATTATAGAAACTGTATTATAGTCAGCGTCGTGTTGTGCTGTTGGAGATCTTTAATCAACCACTCTGACCAATCAGATTGTAGAATTATTATTATTATTATTATTATTATTATTATTATTATTATTATTATTATTATTATTATTATTATCAGATCCAGGCATCAGCACTGATTGCTTTATTAAACTTTTGGAATCCGCCGTTTTTGATCCCACAATGCTTTGGGAGCTCGGGAAAGGACAGAGGGTGAATCCCAAACGACTTCGAATTGGATAAATAGTGAACTAGATAGGGTATAGGGGATATTGTTGGATGATGGAGAGATGTAGTGCACGACCATAGGGAGTAGGGAGAGATTCAGGATGGAGCCGGAATAAATCCACAGCAGCCCGAGAGAAGCAGCAGGATTAGTGGCGGCTGTAAGGCAGGAGCGGTTGTCAAACAGTGCTGTTTTGACTTTTAAATAAAATCGTGTTAAGGACACGGTGTGGATGTGAGCGGGATTGTGGAGTTTAAACCGCTCAGGTGTGTCACACACTCTACAGGTGCGTTTTATATGCGTGTGTGTGAGTGTGTTTATTGTTTAATGTCTACCATTATCAGCCAAGCATTTCGGCCTGATTTGTTTTAGCTATTGTTTTATAATCTTTTTTTAAATAAAGAACACTTATTGTACATACTCTGTTGTACAATAGCATTAGTTTATTAATTAAACTGAGATTGTTCTTCTACTCGCTCTAATCTAATTGCACGCCTCACCTGTTCGCCATGATTATTCCTCATATCTTATCTCATTAGCTTTAGCTTTAGCAACTAACCCAGCTAGCCCTTTAAAATCACCCTACAGTTTTTACAGTGGTGCAGTTTTATTGTCATTTTCAAACAGTTTTCTTTAACTCTTGTCTTCTTTTTTACTCAGAAGCTGTTTGATTTGCTCATAGCGCTAGCTGTTTACAAATGCTAACGCTAGCTAGCCGAGTTCTGAAAAGCATTCAGAGTGAATGGAGCACTCGGTACGTTCGGTTAGCTTATTAGATCAGAGTGCTTGGTGGTCGCTTGTTGATGACGCATCTCGATGCTAGGGAAACAAGCCGGTAACATGGAAACCGCCGTATTTGTAGCTAATAGTTGCTAACACGAACAATATTCAACAAGTGGGCGGAAACTAGTTGATGGTTACGCCATGTTGCGCCATGTGTACAACGTAAAACGTTACTGTTTACTTTTTAAAGGTGTTTTTTCTTTGATAAGCTCCTTTTTTTTTATGTGCAGCATGTAAACGGCGGTGGGGGGAGGGGGGAGGGCAGTAGCTACTTCTTTTCTAAGAAAACAATTTTTAATTGACTCACCCTGTACTAGTCTTCTGTTTGTCCAATTAACGCTAAGTGCTGTCTAGAATGTATATGTCCCACCTTCAGAGGCAAGAGGGGTAAGAATGTGACTCTATCACAGCTTCTCCATCAGTGTGAGTCACTAATATCATTTTATCTACCACTCAGACTTCCCAGATAGTATACAGATGTGGGCCACTTCTGGTAATGATCTGGCACTGATAATGCTGGTAATCCTAATGCTGCTGTCTCACTGTCAGCACTGGTGTAGTGCAGGTGAGACAAAAGTGTGCCACATATTAAAAAAAAAACCTCTATGGCCTACAAAACATCTGGGCCACTTCTGGCATGGTAACTACCCAGTTGTGTGTGTTATTGAGTTGTGGGCCATTTTTGGCAGTAGTGGTATAAAGGTGGCTGAGACATGGCCCTTTTATGGATGTGGCTGAGTTCCATTATATGACTCTCACCCTTTTCTCTGCCTTCACTGCATGTGGTATGTGGGCCAGAATCGGGCCATATCAAATTATAAATAAATAATCTGAGTCTTGCTGTCTAGGATATTGTCCTGATTATAGTGGATAATCATGAGTTGACAATGAGAAATCGTCCATCATTAAAGTAAGAAAAGAAATATAGAAATATAAACTCTTCTCTATGTTTAGCTGGTAACGGTCTAGTTTGTTCCTCGAGGTGGAGTGCCATATCGTAGGCTGTGTTGTCAGTTCAACCTGTCATTGTGTGGCCTGTCTGACTTCCTGTTTCAAAAGGAAATGCATTACACTGCGTATTTCTAGAGTTAAAAACAAAGCTTAGTTTATGAATAAATAGTGTATTACAAACAAAATTCATACAAATAAACAATGTCTTAAAATGTTTAGAAAAATCTGCAAACTTTAATATTTTTTATTTAAAAATGAATTAAGTGTGACCTTTCCATTATTATTTTCACTGGATTCTAAGATTGGTTTGGATTTTATAGTGTGGTATCCCTCCAGGAAGCTGTTCTCTGAGTCTTCAGACTTCAGCTGGGTTGTGATAGTGTGATGTTTTTTAATTAAGGCCTTTGCTGACTTTTTACGCCTTCATTTCACAAACGTTGTTTCTTGCGTTTTTCTGCTTTAGAGCTCTTAGACATGAAGTGCTAACTTTTTTTCCCTCCACCTCAGCATTTCTTGGCCTCTCTGTGTGTTGGACCTAGTGGTCACATGGTGCTGATTGCTCTTGGCAGGTCTGTGACACTGTCTGTAATAATGCGCTTCACTGCTTTTCCTCCCTGCTTTTCCCAAGCTTGCAAAGAGTTCTTACTAGTGAAGCCTCTCACTGGGATTTTTGTAAATCCCAGACTTGCCCTATTGCTTCAGATACAAGATGGTACAGGAGCAGTCCAGAGAGACTTTTTTCCAGTTAAAACAGAGGTCAGAACAAAGCGAGTAAAATGAATCTGATGGAAAAGCTGATTCACTGAAGGGCGAAGGATGCAGGACATTAACACGTGTTTGCTTCTGGGAGTTTTGGTCTTGTGAGCCAATAGAAAATAAGAAGGTGGGATAACTTTAGCTTTTCAGTTTTCCTTGCTGTTTCTTGGTGCATATCTGGAAAATCCCCATGAGACACCCATATGTTTATTTATTTTATCTAATATTTTTGGGTAATCATTTTAAATTTAATTCATTAACTAAATAACTTTTTTTTTAGATATATTTTTTTGGTCCATTTGTTGTCAGGTCAAGAGTTTCAAATTGGCATCTAAAATAGTGGTGACATGTCTAATTTGCAAATAAATATCTTACATTTGAATATTCTTCTTGTATTGTCCCGAAATGTCACGTGGCCAGACATGCAAACTGTAACAAAGTTCGAGACAGTGAAATAATTTGCAAGTCAACATAAGCTCAGATGTCACATTCAACATTTAAAATTTGACAGTCTTGAATTTTTATGGAAGCCGTCTCCAGTATCAACAGAAATTAGAGAACAGAGGACACTAAGTGTTTTATTCTTTACATACAGAGACCATACAGAGTTATGGTTCTAGATTAGCAACCACCATGTTTGTCTATTTAAAGTATTTATTAATGTATTTTTTTGTTCTCTGCATGCTGTCACTTAATCTTACCCCGACATGCAGCAGACAGGCACATAAAGAATACATTTATTCCAGCCAGTAATTAAGAATCAGATTAAGCGTTTACATGGTAATCATTCACCAATAGTTTCCTCTTGAACAGATTACCACCTGTCTCAACCCAACTGAAAATTCCTCATGATCAGGATAGTCTAATGTGGTGGTTAAACACAGGATGCATGTGTGTGTTATTTTGATTAAGCTATTATTCTGATTTATTAGTGTCCATGTAAACATGCTAGTTTCACTTTCCAGCACTGTGTGTGTGATCGGCTGGAAGAGATACATGTGGCTTTACATGACTCAGAAATAAGTGTGTTTCTTTCTGAGTGTAGGTAAGGTGTAAATTAGGACAAGAAAGTTTGGCTTAACTGGAATGATCAGTGGATAATTTACATTTTTTGTGCATAAGGTGACATTTGTAACATGGCACTTCTGTTTTTGTGATATTTTGTATCCTGTCTTGTCACCAAGCTGGTTTTGCAAAGAATAAGGTAACTATTAACTGTAGTTTTGTTCCCATTTTTTTTATTATTTCCTCTATAATTTTGCAGATTGTGCTGTTAACGTACACAAAAGCTGTAAGAGTCTCCTGCCTGAGTGTAGCAACAGTAAGAACAAGGTAAGATTTTTACACATGCTATATGCTAATCATTATTTTACCCACAGGGGTTAAAAACATTTACATTTCTTATTTACCTTCCTTTAAGCTGAAATTATATTTTATTGTTTCTTTTCCAGTGTTTCACGTTTCCCTCTTTTAGTTTACAGAATTAAATGAAAGAACAGTTAACGTTATTTACATAGAACAGCCAGAACCAGATATGTGTATTTATGTATTTTGCATTTTCAGAGCATTATTCTGTGATTGTCCTGTGATTTGTTGTCTGCACAACTTGATCAAAATGTAATTAAAAAAAAAATAGGTATATAGGTTTATAGTGGCTTTTTCTACTGTTGGGAGAACATCGAATATAAAAACATTTCAACTTGTACATGTTACACACTTGAACAAAGACTGAGCAATGTGTAAATGATCATCTTTTTTTTACTTGGCATATATCCAATACATGGTGAAACGAACCTTTATTGTAAATATCCCTGAGGTGTCTCTCACAATGTTTTGTTTGTGCCAACAGTACACCCACTTTCATTTAAGAGGTTAAATTGTGGCAGCAAATATTTCTGCTGTTCAACTGAACTAAAGTACAAGTGTTTGGAGCAGTGTAGAGTGATTTTGTGATGTTTTCTATTACATTTAATTTTATTTGATTTTTGTTTTTGTTCCCTGTTTCCCAACATTTCTAATCACCGATTGACTGATTACGAGCCATGCCTATGTGTGTTTACAATTTCTCTGTGTGTATATATCAGGCTTATGAGAAATAATTGTCCCTGATATTTGAACAGTGAAGAATTTCTAGTTAAACAAACAAATAGCATTTGCTTTATTGTTGTATCTTCAGCACTCTGAGTTGGTCTGGTTATATTATAAACAAGCATAAAAGAATCAGTGTAGGTCTGTGATTTATTTTTATTTATTTATTTTTTTAATTGTTGTTGTTTCTTTTTTTATTTTTTGACAGACTAAAGATTTTGCCCAGAAGATCCAAGCAGCTGCTCAGCCGTATAGTCAAGGTGAGTTAAACAGATGTTGTAGTCAAAACGGGTTTTGCTGTCTTATTATAACGCACTTAAATAAGGACTGCTGCTAATGTGTTTTGTGATAATCTGTTGATTTTTAAACCATATCAATCAACAAAGATGCTTGCTTTTATTAAATCTGATCTTAAAACAAAAAAAAGCAGTAGCTCTGACAGTAGAGCAACTGCAAATCACAGGTTTGCACACTTGTTGTAATGCATTAAAACACTGTCAGAATAAAGTCATTAATATAGTGCAGTATTCTGTAAGGCGATTCATGGAAGAAGCCTTCAGTGTCAAAACAGTTTGGCGCACATGGTTATAAGTAAATCAGTTTTTGGGTTGTAACTCCGCTTTATCTAATCAACCCATCACCAATGATATTACTATAATAGCATGCCTAAAGACATGGATCTCTGAAAGCAACAATGGTGATTCTCCTTCCATAGGTGTTAAACATCATTGTTTAAGTTCTTACATTTGTTTTATTTACTGCAATTAAAGGTATCACAAAACTATATTTTTCTGCAAAATATCCATTTCATTCACTCTTAACACGTGTTATTTTTCTGCAGTTGGAATGAGTTTGCAGGATAGTCTTATCTAGAAAACTCACTCTTGTTCTTTGTATTTTCTCTCTTTGTGGCTTGACGTGGATGAAAAACGAGTTGTGCGTGTTTATCCTCTCCTGTGAGCTGAAATCCCCTGACGGCAAATTAAAGTTGTTGCACTGTAGCCGAGATGCTAATTAAAATGAAAGTATGATTCTTAAACTGACATCCTCTAGAAACTGGCGTCCTCTAGAAAATTCGGGTCAACCCATGATTGCTGAATTCTGTCTGAGTTGTAGGTAGTGTGATATTGTGATAATGGTAGTATTAAATTAGTATATGAATTAAGTCTTTGAGGACAAAATCTGTTTAGAAAGGTGTTAGAAAAAGCGTTTACGCTTAGCATTTTTACCCTAACTACGCATTTGGCCCTGTCTCTGGCATCACAGCGCATCAGTTATGCAGCATTCAACTTGCTTCAGATGTGGAAAGTCTGAACCATTTTCTACCTCCATGCCTTCAAGCTATAAAGCAGGGGGAATAAAGATCTATGCATCCATGTTGGCAACAGGCTTGCCAATTAACTGTATTTGGATATGATGTGATTTTGCCATCGCATAATGGTACACTGTATAATCAGTTTTACTGATTTAACATGTGAATATGTGTGTATGTTTTTAAGATACGTATGTTTGTAAGAATGTCTTGTTCTGTTGATGCTATGAGCGGTCATGGTAATTTGACATTTAGGTTGAGAAGTCTGTCGGAAGTTTCAGAACTGGAAAATTTTCCACATGTAATCAGTTGTCCACTTATAATCAGTTGTTGGCTCATGAGCCATCTGTATATTACTAGAGTAAGTACCGTGTATTTGGGAGGCTGATTAAACCTCCCCAGTGACCTAAGGAGATTTAATTATACCTTTCCAGTTACTCTTAATCTGCCTCATAAACCATTCGCTCAACAACCTGTCGCATTGAAACCCCCTCTTCAGCAGCAGAAGGTCGAAGGGAGGCAAACAGTGGGCTTGTCCTTCAGAATTTGCTTATGTCTTTATCAAGTACGTAGATCCTGTGATTTTTGCACTCTTGTCGATGGTTCTTCATCATCTGAGAGGATAAAAGAAGGAAAGAGCATGGGCCTGGTAATGCGCAGGAAGCATAAAGCTCGGAAGAAGATTGCGTCTGCTTCAATGGGGTTTCTACTTCAGTGTCACCGCCTCAACTGGCATCTCGGGAACTCGTGGCTCCTCCGTTCCTCCCGTTCTTATTTGTCTCGTATCTCCACAGCCTCGAGGGAGCTGTGCCTCGCCTCCGATGGCGCCGGCCGCCCGGCTACAGGCATGACCGTCCTGCCCCGAGGAGCCAGCGGGCAGCAAAACGCACATAGCACCAACCACACGCTCAGCCACACCAGCAGCTCCAGGTCAGTGATGGGGATGGGATCAGGTGATAGTTTGACACCTAGAATGTGGATTCCTTTCAGACCATTCTATTGTGTTTCAGCTCTATTACAGGAGAGATGGATGAAGTGGACACATTCCGAATTAAACGCCACAATGACGACACCATCTCCATCACTCCGTCTGCTGCCGAGTCTATCATCGTGGAAGGTGTTATATATGTCCATGTTTTTTTGAACCTTTTTATAGTGAACAAATTTTAGGTTGCCTCCCCTCCCTCTGTCAGTGGTTTGTTAAAAAGGCTTTGATTACCATGTCTGCATGTTGGATGCAGCCTTGCTGTGGTCTGTTGTAAAATTGTCTAATCTAAACACTAAACTAAAGGCTACAATAATGTCATTATAAGATTCTAGTTGTTAATAATAATAATAATAATAATAATAATAATAATAAATATTTTATATATATGGATATATATGCATAGAACATGACTGTAGAAATTAGTCTATGATTTATGTGAAGAACCTGTGGGTAAGAACCTGTGTTATACATATTATGAACTGTAAATGAGCCCCAGCGGTGTGTGTCCACAGATGCATACTACAACAGCGTGCGAGCGGAGCTGGACTCGATGGCTCAGGACTTTGAGGTGGAGTCGTGGAGTTTGGCTGTGGATCAGCATTTCTTAAAGAAACATTCCAAAGAAGTGATTAAGAGGCAGGACGTGATATACGGTGTGTGTGTGTGTCTTGTACACACAGTTCTCCTGCTTTCACACCCAACCTGACATGCTTTCTCCCTACACAGCCTCAAAGCATGTTTTCTCTTTCAGCAGGAAGTGATCTTACGTTAGCTAAAATCACTTGTGTAATAGTGAGTTTGTATAAAGCAAATAGTGAACAGTGTACATAAAGTAATACAAATGTACACTGTATCACAAAATTTAGATTTTTTTTGTTTACTAATAAACATTAAGGTGAGCTGATTGAACTGGTTTGCTGTATAACACAGTAAACTAAAACAGTGACTAACAGAGTTAACACTGTGATTATACCCAGACTGATGGATTGGTTAGCTGATAAAATCCCCCATATGTGACCTCCAAATATATATATTTAACCACGTTGTAATGCTATTTCTCTCTCTCACACACACACACACACACACACACACACACATTTCACTAGAGGGTGTTGGTCACTTGAGAATCATCTGTGTAATGTTAAATA
>JAOVVF010000004.1:11366286-11379536 GCA_028565595.1 Duopalatinus emarginatus
TCTCATCTGTGTGTGTGTGTGTGTGTGTGTGTGTGTGTGTGTGTGTGTGTGTGTGTGTGTGTGTGTGTGTGCATGCATGTTGCTGGTTGGTTGTTTTCCTACTCAGCAGGAAGTGGAACACATGTGCTTCATTTGCCTTTAACTTGTAAAGTGTTTGTGTGGACTAGATTCACACACACTTCATTTCCTCCACTAAGACATGCTCTTCTAGCTGTCGCCTTCAAAGAGAAACCCGTTAGGCCTGTCACTGAACAAAGTCATGACAGGAAATGCCTTTCCTGATCCTCGGGTTTGAGCTTGGCTTTTCATGTGACACTTCTTTCGGTGTGGTTTAATCATGTCCTGTCTGTCTTGAAATCCTACATCAGCCATGCTGATGCGCCCACACACGCCTCAAACAGTCGGCTCTTTTACCTTTCAGATTTTTTTAGTGTGATTATATCTACATTTCTTTAACGTTTTTAACAGGACTGGACACACCTATATCAAAGCTAAAGCTGTGACTAAGTTTTCTGACATTCTCAGAACATTTATACTCTACAGTTAGTAAAGGTCTGAGAACAGGAAATTGCTTTAAAGATGTTCCACAGCATAAGATGCAACTATTAACACATGATATGTGTGCAGCCTAGTGGTTAGGTAAGCGGTCTCGTGATGAAGGTTTCGGGTTTGATCCCCGCACAGGGCAGGCATGACTGGGGTGCCCTTGAGCAAGGCACCTAACTCCCCCAACTGCTCCCCGGATGCCATGGTTTAGGGCTGCCCCTTGCTCCGTCAAGAGTTCCCTGCCCCCTAGTGTTCACCGGTGTGTGTTTCACTGCACGGATGGGTCAAATGTGGAGGTCACATTGCCTACTTTGCTTGCACACAGGGGAAGTGGTTCACTTTCAGTATTGTTCTCTAATGAATTAGGAGAATTAAAACATTTGGAATGTGTTGTTATTAGAAAGTAATCAACTTCAGGCCACCATCATCAGTTATTTTCCTACAACAGTACTATGCAGTGTTTAATTCCTTCCTTGATCATAAGTCACTGTGTTCTTCCCTCTTGAGTGCTTTTCATATTAAAATGCTCAGTGTAAATTTCTTCCAGCTTCCCATGTTCTCCAGTTTTAATGGTGACATCCTGGGAAATTCCGGTACGGATTCGATCTCTCAGCTCCGCTCCACCGCTTCGGTATCTACTGCCGATTACACTGAGAGGATAGACATGCCGCCGCGCCGGGAGAGCGGCACCACCGTGCCTGCCAAAACTGAGGTGCCCATCCACCTGGTCAGCACTACCAACCAGCTGCACAAACAGGGTGGAGTCCAGCAGCAGATCCCCACCAAGCTAGCCACACTGAAGAGCAAGGACAAGAGCAGCAAAAACAAAGGCTCCCAGCGCACAGACAGCTCAGGTAGAGTTTCTAATCACACAAATATACTCTACATGGATAGGGTTGGCCTGTAATAACAACTACAACTCAAGGTCTCGAACTTTATAGCACTTTACTAAGGAGTGAAGTGGGAAACAGAATTTCATATAACATTCTATGCATCAGTGTAGGAAAAAACAGGTATCTGATGCCTATAGTTGAGTATTTAGTGAAAGTAAAGAGAAACAAGCTCTCATGTTGTCTGTTAGGGTGCCAGTAGATTATTCTTAGGTTAGATTAAAATGAAGAAATGGTTGTTCTCTCCATTTACCTAAACACAGGCAAGGGTGTATTTATCATTTACTTAAATTAAAGAGCCACAAACCTTCAGTATGCCCACATCTTAAAACATTACACTCCAATGAGGGCTCAATTGCACTGAATAGGGAAAGAAATGTAAGATCTAGATATATAGCTAGGTAATGATTTCACTGTGGGTTAGTAAAGAAATACCAATGTATCTGAAACATTAAATAAAAAGTTGTAAACTTAAATTTTGCCGAGAAATCAATATGTCTGTACTGTACTATTTAGCTCCACCCAAACATCCTCAGCATACATGGTACCCAGGTAAGAGTTCTGAGTAATTTGCCGAGTCATGGTGTGCGTTTCAATTGAAAAAGGATAGTATTCATCAGATCCTCTGGTGTTGTTCAGAGTTTATTTCCTGAACTAACACCTAGCGCCTAACTAACATGTAGCTCCTCTATATTCAGCCCTTTTGTGTACTCCAGAACTGTTCACCATGCTGACCAAGTGATAAACGTTTAAATATAATAATGAACCTGAACCGATTTTAATTTTTTTTACAGCTTCAGTAGACATGAAGCAGATGCTCTCTCTGAAACTGTCGTCCCGAGATACAGAGTGTCCTGTTAAAGGTCGTCGCTCCATCAGTCCTCATCAGCAGCCTCAGCCTGCTCCACTTCCAATTACAGGTAAGATATTAACAAACATTATCCACCTCCAGCTCCCAAGCGGACAACATGAAACTTCATTTTGTACCTAAAATTTCTGGTACATTCCTTGTTCTGATTGGTCAAAGTATATTTTCCTTTAATAACAGCAGTAATAACATTGCAGTCTAATGTTTTTCTTTCTCCAGTAACACTCCATTATAAAATGTTTTAATGTTTCTGATACAAACATTCTCTGTAAGGAGACAGTTATTTAACTTTTATAAAAGGAGTCTCTGTTCTCAAAGCTTTGTAACAGTTAAAGGTAAAACTGTAACTTCCTGTTTTCCAGAATCTTAAGGACAGTGGCTCTTTCCTTTTTTTCCCTTTTTTTTGATAACATGACAAGTTGTGCTTTTTTCAAATAAATTTTGAGTGAGCGAGGCTGTTGAAGGAATGACAGTTTATAGCTGCATCAGCATAACTGAGAAAAGGAGCTAACCTGTTTCATTGACATTCCACATTAGGTGTAACTATAAATGGTTAAAAATGTATGATGTGCTCATTACTGATTGTTCAGTTTCTTTACCTAAAGTAATGCTAGCAATATACAGTGATCAGCCATAGCATTTCAACCACAAAGCCACTGACTGGTGAAGTGAATAACATCTCATTACAGTGGTTCCTCTCAAGGGGGTGGGATTTATTAGGCAGTGAGTAAAAAGTCAGTTCTCAGAGTTAATATGTTGGAAGTAGGAAAAATGGGCAAGCATGCATCTGAGCAATTTTGACGAAGACCCAATATGACTGTTTGGTCCTTGTCAAATCTCCAAAGACTCTCCAAAACAGCAGGACTTATGGGGTATTTCACATATACAGTGGTTAATACTTATCAAAAGTTCAAGGAAGTCAACCTGGTGACAGGGTCATGGGTGCTCAAGACTCACTGGTCTGTGTGGAGAGCAAAAGCTAGACTGTCTGCTCCACTGAAGAGGTATCTGTTGCTAATGTTCTGGTGTGAGATACCACAGCAGACCTTCAGAGGTCTTATAGAGTCCATGCGTCAATGGATCAGAGCTGTTTTGGCAGGCATGTTATGGCTGATCAGTGTAAATATCATCTCATGTACACCAACATGAGTTCTCTACTAGTCTTTGAAAGTTCCTTATTTTGTCTCTGTGTGTGTGTGTGTGTGTGTGTGTGTGTGTGTGTGTGTGTGTGTGTGTGTGTTTAGCTACAGATCCCCCCATCACTGGAGATAAATACGTCCCCGAGCCTCTGAAAGCACATAACCAGAGCCACCCGCAGTCCTACCCTGTCCCTGACGACAAAGACAAGGAGGACGTCATCTTTTTCTGAGCGTCTCAGTGCATGATGGAATATGCTGCACAGAGCTTTACAAGAGCAACAAGTTTCTATTTCTTTAGTTCCCTGGAGGAAAAAGTCTTACACATTATAATTTTTTTTTTAATTTTTGCCAGTAGATTTTTCTTACTTTTTAATAGAAGGAACTGGTTAAAAGAAGAGTATTTTTAGAGAAACATATAGGACTATCTGAACTCTGGTGGCTATATAAGGAGAAGCATGAGGTGACTAAAATGAAATGAAGGGCAGGATATGAAATGAAGGATGTCATATGAAGTGAGTTCTGTGTGCACCTAACTCCAAACTTCATTTCTTTTTGGTTGGTCACAGATCAGAAGCGAATGAAAAAAAAACGCACATATGTTTAGATGAGTGAGTGCTGTTTTGTGAAGGAAGCTGTTTATCATCCTAAGACCTCATTACACCGCTGTGTAACCGCTGGGCCGAGAATGAATGAATCACTTAGTGTTTAGCCTGCACAACATCAAGCGCTGTTAGATCATATAAGAGTGAAATCTAAGACGTTGCTGCCATGTCAATAGCCTTAAGGATTTTCCTAAAATCTTTCTACTGTCAAGTAAATTTATTAGTGATAATTAGAGATGCAAATCAGGCTGAAAAATCCTGCATTGATATCTGTGGTGCGTCTCACACATTTAACTGCAGCAAAAGGCTTTGTTTTCTAGGAGGATCAAGACTGATAGTAAAACTAATCAATACAATTATTTATTTTGAAGGTAAAATCCACCAATACAATACTGATACTAGCTGAAACATTTTCCAGTTTCATCTGTTGATTAATTCAAGTACAAGATTTTGTTTTCTATTTCCATCATGAACTTGTAAAATAATGCTAAATTAAACAGCAACACAGAAACAAAACATCAGCTGATAATCAGAGCTCTAAATATTAAAAATGTGCCTGAGTTTAACTAACCATATCTTCATAAAGATGCTCCTTATTATGTTCAAGTACTACTGAATGGGTTTTAACATGATGGCAGGACGCAGAACTTACCTTCAAGGCTTGTTAGGATTGTCAGCATCATCTGTTTCTCTCAGTGCCAAACAGATCAAACAGTCGAAGATCAAACTTCTGCCTCTCTCTGCTTTAATGCTGTATGCACTGAGAGTGAGCTCATTAAACACACAACGTCTGAGAAGTTAAGATAAAGACTCTGAACAGTATGTTTGTGTGTGTGTGTATTTGTGCACTTTTCTTATTTAACATTCACAGTTAAACCTTTACTTTAATATTTTTCTTTTCTGTTGAATCAAGCAGGGAACTCAAGTTCACTAAACTGATTTTTTAATTTCTGTATTTATTTATTTTAATTTGTGTCAGCATCATAACTCGACTAGAGCTTCAAAATCAGCTTGACTAGAGACTTGCTGTCAAATTGAAATGTAGTATGGCCATGCAATGATGGAGCGATCGCTAGAGAGAATTTTAATTTAATTTTTGATGAAGCTATGAAGTAGAGAGCGTATATGGGAAAACTGGCCAAAAAATAACAACGCTTTTAAAACCGGAAGAAGGTACTTTTCTGGCAAGTAAAAACAATATTTTTCATCTCGTCTTAATTTGTAGCGTTTCCAAGGTCTGTAAATCTAGAAATTACTTTTTCCATGCAATTTGAATGTAGTTTAATTGCAGCGTTAACACATTATTTTTCTTTAACAGTTTCTTTATTTGTAAAGCGTAAATTGTTGTCAGGGTCATAAGTCAAAATTGTGTCAGCATCAGACTTTGACAAATCTTCAGACACACAATTAGGACATCTCGACTCGTACTATCGAATGCATGTTGTGACTGCACACTCTGAGAGAAGTTTTGTATATTTGCTTGTTTGAATTACTGCAGAGTGTGAGATCTCCGTGTACGAGCCTGAGGTTTTCCTGTGTAAATATTGTACATATGATGTAGATTTTATGCTCCGATGTCATATATGATGTCCCAAGGACTTTAGCTCACAAGGGAATGTGATCCTTAGTTTAAAAAAAATGGATAAATGGTGTAATTCTTTTTAGCTTGTTATTCTTTTGTCATATTCAGATCAGTTCTCATGAGAAGTGAAGCCTTTTTCTGACATTGTCCCTTAGTGAGGAACCAAAGATACACTCCAAGACTGTAACAGCACCTTGTCCATATCATTTTCTCTCAACTGTTAAAAAAAGTCTGTTTAGCCAGCCTCTCTCTCTTTCATTCTCTCTCTCTCTTTTTCTCTCTCTCTCTCTCTCTCTCTCTCTCTCTCTTGACCACTGTGTGTTAACGTGATTTTCCTTCCCCAAGTTATAAGGTTTCATTTAATTCAGAGACGAAGCAGTTTATTCAGTCTTGTCTCTTTTCATATCCTGTGACACTGTGCTTTAAACATATTTTAATGTAATTTTTAACAAAAGGAAAAAAAATCTTCATTGCCAATTACACTAGTCACTTTTCTTAGGGAATTGAAGAGGTATGTGTGAATGTGGCGCTGTTTGTGTACTTGTATTTTTCCAGCTGTCTTAATGAGGGTTGTAGCATGCAGGACCACTGTGATTATTTTCTACTTGTTACATTTTACTCACAAGAAATCTAGCTGTAAGACACAAAAAGAAAAGCCTTAGAGACATTTGCATTTTAGTAATAAAACATCTGATGGTGAACATGTCTGTTTCTCTCTCCTTTTTTCTTTCCTTTTAAAATATAATCACTTATATAGTATGATTTATAACATCTGTCAAAGTATGATCTTGGTTTTTGTGTGAAATTACAAACGCTCGTTTTAGAGTTCTGGTTGACTTGTGACAAAAGGGTATCTTGTAGGAAAAAAGATATTTGGCTAAAATGAGGGGAAATTGGGTAATGGGGTGTTGTATTAAAATTGGGTCACAAGTAAGCTAAAATAAGAGGAAACAGAAAATCAGATTCAAGAACAATGTTCATTTTCATCTCATGATGACTTGAGGGTTGAACTTTGGTGACCCCTGACTACAACTGTGAACTTTGGAAACCTTTCAGTTCCCTCAAAGTATCCTTTTGTGGGAACACTGAAGTACTCCTGAATGTCCCACAGACACATGAGCGCACTGCGGTCAGTTTATCTGCATGTCTGTTTGTCCATCATCCACTTGTCTGTGTCCATCTGTGAATAGATCCACTTGTTTGTCTGTATCAGTCTACTTGTCTATCTGTCTACCAGATTACACAACACAGTAACGGCCCACTGTACTGCTTCATTCAGAACAAAGTGTTGTAAAGTTCTTAAGTGTGTATCTTTGTGTATGCTGTCTCCATGGTAACAGTGTCAGAAGCGATGCTTGAGCAGCTGTATAAACATGGTTTATGGACAGATGGAATATGAGAGATAAGTACATAAGTACAGATTGTTCAAAAAACATTTGTGTGTAGCTTTTTAAAATGTATCTTTTTTTGAAGTCTCCAATGTCTGTCTTTACAGGCTGAGGTGAAACTAACCTTGTGGTTTCTACGTAACATAACAAGCTATAGGGTTTTTTGTGTTTGTTTTTTAAACTTTGGTCTAAAATCTTATTAACTTGAGGATAGAAATAAAGAAGCCGATCAGGAACAATGATTTACAAGTGAAAACAGGAGCTAACTTGTTCAGTTGATTATTGTGAAGTTATTACTAAAATTCAAATACATTCATATAAAGCTGTATACTAAATAAGTATTTATTAATACAGATAATGAACTTGAGCAACTGAGTGTAATAAAACTCTGGTGTAAGAGCAGTGCTGAGTATATACCATATACTGTTCCTGGCAGCCGTAGCCTAGTGTTTAGCAAACTGGTCTCGTGACTGGAAGGTCCTGTGTTTGATCCCCGCACAGGGCAAGACACCTAACTCCCTAAAACCTAACTTACCTGAAAATGTAATCTAACTGCTTCCTGGGTGTTGTGGTTTGGGGCTGCCCACTGCTCCAGGCAAGTGTTCACTGTGTTCACTGCCTCCTAATGTCATTGATGCGTGTGTGTGTTAAATGCATAAATATTTTTACAAAGTATTTAGTATATATACATATATATATATATATATATTTTTTTATTTTTTATTTTTTTTTTATTATTATTATTATTCTAGCAGCCACAATATATGATACATGAGCTCAAAGTAAAGGGCTTTCAGCTTTAATTTGAGGTCCAGAAAGAACCTATGGACAGATGCAATGACGATCAGCTTGTTGACCAGAATTATTGGAAGAGGAGAGTATGAGAAGAGAAGGAACTACTCAGGATCTGAAGTGTACCATAATGCTGTAAGTATTTATTTATTACTGCTAATGGAACCAGTTACTTTGTATTTATAGATGTTATGACTGCAGGTTAAAGCAGCAGGATGATTTATGAAGTGTACAGGATTATATTATCTGGGCACATCAAGAGTTATTGCATCAAAACCCATTTTGACAGTGTAGATGGGCAATGACCTGGGCAACGGCATACAGTAAAGGCAAATAAGTGGAATGTTCGGCAACGACCATGTCTGACCTGAATCATACTGAGCTGCAGTTCACTGGCAGCATGGCCTTGTAAAGAAAGCTGAACTGAAAACAAAAAATTATGACGCCCTTCATATGACTTTTACCAAGCTGAAAGTTTCCACATGTAGTATTTATGCACTTAACTCCTATCTATCTATCTATCTGTCTGTCTATCTGTCTGTCTGTCTGTCTGTCTAAAAAAACATATCTTTCTTGCACTCTCTCGCTGTCTCTGTCTACCTCTTTTACCCTTTAAAGAATTTCTTTTTCCTTCGTCACAGACCACTGCTCTTTATGTGAGGTTGTTTCTATAATGAGGAACAGAATTTTCTTCAGAAGGCACATTAGAAGTTTATAACACATCAGATTGTATAGAAACAAACAAACAGAGAAAGGCTTTTATTCATTACAGTTCACTGTTATACACTTTTCCATGGGTCAGATGTTTTACTTGCTTTTCGTGTGGTTTACCCATTTAAGTGTTTATTCATATTTAATAAGAGAGCATATTTATGAGGATCCTTCAGCACTGAGCATAACTCATTATTTCTATTAAACTATGAGTTGGTTTTTTGTTTTAAATTGAAAAGATTCAGTCTAGTGCATTGATCCTAAATGTGGTGGTGTGTTTATTTCTTGCTTCTATTTAGATAGCAGTTTAAAATAAATGCTGAGCTCTCACTGCTGAAATATTTTGAGCCTAAAGCTTTTCCACAATTAAATGTTTAACACTACCATTATTCTATTTACCTTTTATAACATTGGGGTTATTTTATTTCGATTTTTTCCCCTTTTATTTTCCACTGCAGTGGTGTGTGACACATGATGACCTGTCACAAACCTATGTTCCTCTTAGCTTTTTGTCATTTAATATAATCGAATTTATATAATTATTTATCTAATGTGTATCATATATGTACAACATATATGACAAACAGCTGAAACTTATTATGTCAGATATTTGACACAAAGTCACATTTTCACTTTCTTTAGTAGGTTAATAATAAAAGGTTGATTTATCCTGGATCCTGGTGTCTCAGAGCAAAAAGAGATAAAATAATAATGTAAATGCACAGTGTAGCTAATACTAATGTTTAATTTAGTACTGTGAAGTAATTACTAACATATTAAAATACATTAATATAAAGCTGGTAAGCATTTTATTAATGCAGTTATTAAAGGACCTTGAACAACTGAGCATTGCTGAGTATGACCATACACTGTTCTTGTCTGTTTACCTGTCTGTCTGACTGTCCGTCACACTCTCTCTGTCTCTCTCTGTCGAGCTATTATCTGTTTATCTCTATTTAGTGAAAATTGGGCATGGGTTATTTGTTAGGAGGGATGAGCACAGCCAACAACCCTCATCTGGTCCATTGTATAAATGCTCTGAATAAGGGTGTTTTATTATTATTATTATTATTATTGCATGTGATTGCTTAATTATTGAAGTGGAAAAAGCAGAGAGGCATAAGCATGAGATATATTTATATATAATCACACAGATTGTAGTGTTTTTACTTAAATTTGTTATCAAATAAATAGTTCCTAAATAAATTATTAATTAATGTATTTCTTTTTAAATGAGAGAAGAAAGACAGAAAGGCACAAACCTTATTGGATTTTAAATTCTTTTCTTTTATTTAAACATCAAAACCCAGTCTCAAGCACTGAATTTTCAACATTCCTGGAATCCTCAGCCACTCTAAGGGCCAAGCTATGAGACGTGCTGCACCCTGTCTACTCCATTATTAATTCACATGTCACTTGTCTTTTCCCACCTTTCAGCCAGAGTTGCTATAATGAGAGTTAAACCAGACATTTCATTAACATGGGTTGTGCCTTCACCTCATTTCCTCTCAGCGGCGGGATGTGTTCCTCATTCCTTTCTCATGCTAAAAACACCTACTCAACCCCAGTCAGTTATGCAGTCCTTATGGGGAATAAAAAAGGGAATTTTGTATTGTATTTTCAGAGATGCAGATCTCGTATGGAATGTGTGTGAGTAAGATCACTGGCATGTGACCATGTGGAATCAACATTTTTCCATTTCTTTCATGGGAAAACAGTGAACTGCCCACAACAGCATCTCCATCATTTGTTTTTTAATAATGAGGTTTAGCATAAAGCCAAGGTTATTCAGAGTGATGTGAAACAAACACACACATATGGTACTCAAATAATAAAAAGTAAACAGACTTATTTCTATAGAAAAATAGTAATACAAACAATTTAAACAGGAAGTGGTAAATCAGACAATAATAAAATATCACGGATACTTTCATGTTCATCTTATTTGTACTGAGTTAGCCAGCCGACGGCGATGAGCGATGCATATTTTCTGTTTCAAATCAGCAAACTGTTGATAGTCAGAGTTATATGGTAGCAATCAAACACGTCTGAATGCTAATTAATCTAAAGCAGTACCATTCATTTTAAATAGATTAAGCTACTTTTACTCATACTTTTACAGTTACTCATGCTGTATTGAGGTCACAAATGTCTTCAGTTCACAAATGCAAAAGGAGGTGATTAAACAGGAGTCTGGTTCCTCTGAAGGTTTCTTCCTTTTGTCATCTCGGGGAGTTTTTTTTCCTTGCCACTGTCGCCACCGGCTTGCTCATTAGGGATAAAATTTCTAAATAATTCTATAAATGTATAACCCTTTTCATTATTTTCTGTAAAGCTGCTTTGGGACAATGACCATTGTTAAAAGCGCTTTATAAATAAAATTGAATTGAATTGATTAGTTTGTTTGTTCCTAGTTGGAAATATATTACAAGCCTTAGTTAACTGCAACATTAATCAACATTTATTTAAGATTTGTGGAGGGGGTCTAATGCATTGTAACAGTCCAAGGTTAAGCATAACCCTTCCTCTCTAGACCACACTCACTCCTGTTTCAAATCCAGATACAGATACAAATATTTGAAGCAGTAAACAGATACAGATGCTGTGGCATTGCATTACACAACTATCTGAAACATGCACAGAGGTTGTTGGGAAAGACTTCAGTGGCACCCAAACAGCACCTCATCCTTAAAAAACATCCATCTATCTAAACTGTATTGGTTGTAAATCTAAGACACATTTTGTTTAATTTTAATTCTGGCAGAATAATTTTATAAATTGAGTCAGTGTCAATCGGCTCAGCTGTACCCAGACCCCTGGACACTGCTATAACCTGGAACAAAAAATACTGAGTTAAATGCCTTATGACAGCCTGAGTTAATTGCTCATTTGTGAGTTAATATATTATTATAATATTATTTTTTTCTTAATTTTTAAAAATCTAAAACCTGACTAAGAAGCTTGTTTGTTGTGGACTTTCCTTATTAGCTGAAGTTATGTCTAGCAAGCTGATCCAGTTACCAACATTCAGAATATTTACAAAGTAAGATGAATATTAATTTCCTACCATGTAATCTTAGGGGGCAAAAACCTGCAGCTAATCCACTGTAGTTCAAATGAAGACACATTAAAAGACTTCCGTATTCATTCATGTAACATTTATTACTGTAATATCTATAACATATTAGCAATTGTAGCAACAATGTAACTTCTGCTAAGAACAGAGTGTTCACTGTATGTTACGCTTGTTCTTATTATTAGTTCTATCACATATAATAACTCATTTATAATGACCTCTTTGGCTTCTCTGAAGTAATCAGAGATGAATAGAAAAGAAAAAATACCACAGAGATACCACAGAGGTCCAGACATCACTGTCCTCATATCCAATTACGGTCATGTCCCCAGACACTGTAGGTTCACCTTAGATATCCACAAGCACAAAGCTAGTCTTCAAGCTGTCTGTGTTCATGGAGAACACAAGCACAATCCGGCTTCCTTCCAGACATGCTGATTGCCTTGTCTGGGAAACCGCTGTGTGTAAATCAGCTCCTGTGTACACATTCCTCAGGTGGAACCACGAAATTCTCTACAAATAGACGAGGTTTTGATGGCTGATGTGGTGAGCATTTACAACAGAATGGTCTTTTTTCTGCTGTGATACAGATGTACAGGGAAAGTTTGGAGTGTGTCAGATCTAGAGGATGTCACATGTAATAAATATGTTTTAGAACAGTGTGCAAAAATACAAAAACAGAGGAGTGTATTGGGGGAAACATACGAGGAATAAAACATTTAGAATCGGCTGTTATAGAATCATAGAAAAGCTTCATTGTGGTAACAGTAACTCTACGTTAACACATCACCCTGTCATTGATTATTTTCCAATAACAGCACAACCTACAGTGTTTTGATTGCATACATATTGCAAACTGGTGTGTATGGAAGACTTTACTCAGTATCTTTATTCTGCTCACTTCTTAGCCATCACGACTATCAGACTCTCTCACTAATAACAATAAGCTAATAACAATTTGGCTACAGACACAAACTGATTGGACAATAAAGATATTTTAAAATAAAATTTAAAAAATACAAGTACAGAATCACTGACCCTGATACTTATTAGTCTTTGCAAATTGCTGTGGTATAGTGGTATAAGAGAAATAATACGCTTCAGACATCATCTTTGGGGTGGTTCATCACATCAACCCATGCTTGAATATTTTTCACAAAAAGTATGTTATAATGTTATGAAATTATTTGAAAAGTATTGATTAGATAATAAAGACATAGATCTTCATTTACACTGCTGAGCTTCTACTTTTTTACATCCTTGACAGGGAAGAAAAGAGGTTACTCTGTTATAATGTAGGATTTTGTCATGTCATAGGAGCAGTGGACTACTTTCCACCTCACTGCCCCTTTTCTTCACAGAAACCATTGACCAACCAGACGCAAACTACCTCGTCCTCCTCCTCCTTCTGTCTTTTTGTCTCTTTTCTGCTTTTTGTCAGGCTTCAAACAGCTATTTCTGCATGTGGCTGTAATTGTGTCACCGGGAGAATCTGCTTGATTTCTTTTCCGTTTTTCATTTTGCATGACAATGGAGCTTTTCAGCAGCCTCTTTTATAGCAACACACACACACACACACACACACATTAGAAACCCTTGGGGAGGGCGATGTTTCATCTCATGCCTGTTTGGATACTGTGTGTGTGTGTGTGTGTG
>JAOVVF010000004.1:11410924-11420927 GCA_028565595.1 Duopalatinus emarginatus
TATAAAATGCAAATGCACTTCATGTTAAGCAGTAGATGATAAAGTGATAATATATTTAATATGTTTACAGATATGTTAGAGGGAGAAAATACTCACAGCAGTAGGCCTCATCCGATTCATCAGCACAATCTGAGACAGAGTCACACTCAGGATTAGGTTTAGTCACACACTCCCCATTGGCACAGGTGAATGTGTCATCAGGACATCTACCTGGTGTTAAGAAAATAGTCATGCTGTACGTATGACTCTTACAAGACATGGTATAACATTGTCCCCTTAAAGTTACTGCAGTTTTTATCATCCTCTTCTGCATGAAAGGTAAACTCCAATATAGCTTTTACTAATTAGCTCCACCTCCTCAGTTTAAAGTGGATGATCTGAGAGATGGAGTTTAGGAGACTGCAGTTCTAGCTGGAGGTGGAGCTTAATTCCAGGCCAGAAAAAATGCAAATAGGAGGCTACTATCAAGAAACTACCCAGAGGAGCAACTCAGTGTTTTTAAGGTGTTAAACCAGCAATACAAATCAAATAAGAATCAGTTATCATTTTACAGCAATGAGAAGACACAACCTTCAGATAGAACAATGTTTTTTGTTGTCACAAATAGACAGAGGAGAAAAATCTTCTTTGACTCATTTTGATAGAATAAATCTAATTAATTTTCGTGGGAAAATGTCTACACATCAAAAATGACAAACTTCACCTTTAAAAGAAGGTTGAGGAACAGTATAATGAAATGCATGCTCACTTGCATTAGCAAAGGAAGACTTTCCGCTAGCACCTGAGAACAGAAAAGCAAAAAATTATAAAATATATGAGAAATAAATGACCTCACCTCCTGTTTCATCATAAATTAAAATATGCAAAACAAAGTCTCACAAGAGTTTGGTGGGGAAACAACTGATTGTAGCTGCAAACAGTGTGACTAAGAGAATACACAAGTTGCTCACATTAAACATATCAATAAATGCATTGCATAAAGGCATAATAATGTTAATTGTCCAAGAGGTTGTGTTTACCCAGAAGGAAGATGCTCTTAATTTCTCCAAACTCAGGAACGGTCAGTGGGTTTGGACTGACTAAAGCCTGTAAGCCATAGTGAATCTGTTCCTGGAGGAAACGGTCTGTGTATTCTGTAAATTTTACTTGAAATGTGGACACACTAAAGACCAAGTGAAATGTCGCCATGACGTTGTTACTGATGTTCCTAAAACACACAACACCATGCAGGATAAAAAAGTCCTTCCCTAATAAAAGACACTTCCCTAAACGTCAGCTACAATAAGACCTGGAAATATAGTTTGTGTATCACACTCACCCATATGCAACGATATGGCAGGAGACAAAATGGGGTGCAATAGATGATGCGAAAAAAAAATTCTGCATCTGTAGAAAAAGTAAATTAAATAAATAAATACAATAACTGAAAAAAAAGTTGGAGTACTTTTACACTTTTATACTAAAAATACTTTTACATACTTTATTGTTACTCAAGGTTTAGGAGTACTGTCACTGTAATATTGTTTTGGTTTCATCATTTTGAATTACAGGTGCAGTTTTTTGCACTAATCTCTATGATTTTAATGATATTATGAATTGTGGTAGATAATGATCCAGTATTTAAACTGTGTATAACAGAAAACTAGGAAACTCACTATCCACACAGTACTGATAGATAAAGCTACTCATTTTTGGTCTTGATTCATTTTCAAGTGTCAGTCTTAAGGACAGACAAATTTCCGCTTAAATAAAATACACTGTGGTTTTCTCTGTAAACTGTTTTTTGTTGCTTTTCTCATTAACTTAAAGAGAAAATGGGTTAGAGAACAATAGTTTATAGCTGCTATAATACCAGTGAAATTTGTTCTATAACTTGTTCACATGTTCTATAACTATAAATACATCAAAAGTATAAACTGACGTTCCTCACTGCATTAAAAATAAAATGTGTTACTTGAAGACACTTAAGAGTAACATCATTTTCTTTCACCAGCATGTCTATAAATGTTTTAATCATTATATCACCTTGTCATTTTCATAGCAATAAAACTGTAAGATGTTCAGAATAACCAGATTAAATAAGAACCTTCATATTTTCAGCCTTTTTTTGTCCTGTTCCTACCTTTGTTTCCAGAGTGGCTGTCAGGATTAAAAAAAATGCAGACATTTTATCCTTGAGGTCCGATTTGTACTGTAGGCCTTTTAACTCCACTGTGTCCATGAAGTAATGCTCCTTCTGCACTGTGTACACTTAACATGATGAACAGATACATAAATCACCTGCTAACTTCTGCTTTACTTATTATTCATTAATACAAATATTTTGCACTGGAGTTAGAAGATTAATGTTAATAACAATTATCAGGAGGATCACAGCAACCTACTTAACCCAGTGCACTAACTTTATGTAAATTATTCAACAGGAAAGTTTTGGCATTGTATTGACACAATATTATTTATAAACATGGGAAAGGACGTCAAAAGATAAAAACAAGAGCGTAAAGCACTTGCTTTGTTGCTTATTTTTAAGAGAAAAGTTGGGAGCTGATGTCATAGACTAATCATCATAATCATTCATATATAAAATCATAAAGAAATTATATTTTATAATGAGATAAAAATAGTAATAATGGATTATGAATTGTTATATATTTAAAAAGTCATACTATTCTATAATATTTGTTAATAACAAAGAAAATGGAGCAGTGGTAGTGAAGGGTCTGGGAATAGACATAAGGGAAATGGTTACGTCTAAGGAACAAATGGCGCGTCTAAATCAGGTGAGATATGAGCTGGAGAGTGCAAGGCAGTCACTACCACCTGCTAATTCACTAGATTTGTCACTAGGACCTGTTAGAACCTGTAATTCACCAACTTATTTACTTCCATCTACACCCAAGTCAACAGCAAAATGTTATGCACTCCATCACTCACCTATCACAACACCAACAAATGCACCAACAATGAAAAAGGTCAAGATGGTGCAGAGTGTAACATATCTGCACACAGAGGAGGATGGACCAGGAGGAGGATCAGCCTCAGGCCACTTACTCTGGTGCAGCTTCATTTCTTTATTAGTCTACAGAAATCTGAACCTCTGAGACCTGCAACACAAATAAGGTTCAGTGTGCTACAGTTTCATCCTGATCTTTACTGCATTGTTATGCTGCCTGTTCACACACCCTAGAAATCACTCATACTGTTTCAGTCTTACGTCGAACTCAAATTATTCATTATTCAGTACAGAATTTAATGTACACAAGTCTTTACTCAACCTGTAGTGAACCAGGCATTACTTATTTGCTTAGGGAAGACTAAAACACCGAGACAGCATGGCATGACAAAGCAGAGGTAGTGAATGTCTGTCTGTTGGTATATAACACCTCTAGACAGCAAAAATCTAAAAGTTCTTATCTTATTCAGTTATTCCTCTTAAAATACATTATTTATTTACTACAGTGAAACTAATATATATTCAGGTATTCCTCTTAAAATACATGATTTACATTGAAACTAACTAATATATAAATGTATATTGTTGGAATGTGTTTAAGGTCAGTTTGGTTATTGTGTGGGATCTTTGAACTCTTGAAACTGTACTAGCTTTAATAGTCAAATTTGATCATCTGGTATTTCCTATAATAAGATTATAATACAACCAAATACAGTATTATTAAAACTATTAAAGTTTTTAATACATAACATTTTACATTTGGACTTTGTATAACTTTTAATTGAAATATGAGATACAAATTTCAGGATGTTTTTCTAAGATGTTAAATTCTGCAGTTGAGAAACATCAGTGGATGAGTGTTTTAGTTTTAAAATGATTTCTCCTGTCATAACCTCTCATACAGGATTTAAATCACACACTATCTACCTTCTTTAATCTACATAAATATAGGTATAGGTTGAATCAAAGTTTAGGACCAATACTAGACAATTCAACCACTTGTAAAGTGTTCTTTTTTTAAATAAGAAACCATTAGAAATCATTACTACTCACCATTGGCTCACACGCGAGAGTGAAGTTGACACCTCTTGCTACAAAAGTGGTGAAAAACTTTAAAAACCACACCTTTTAGTCCCCCAGTTGGGTGTGTAACTCAGTGAGACAGTCAAGGCTATCAGATATCCAGCATCCTCCTCCCTGCAGCCAGAACTTCATCAGCCACCTGTTCAACTTATCTGTAGCTTAAACAGAGCTCAACTAAAGCAACAGCAGCATCTTACACCTTTAAAACAGACACACCCACTAATCTTTTTGAGGACCTACTGTTAACATAACAATTACTGCAGCTAATTAATGCTGTGCCTACCCCTGGAGTCTTAAACTCAAATAGTTGTTTTTTGTTTTTTTTTTATTTTGATGACTAAAGCTGTAAATATTTATATCTCACTTACACACCTTATCCCAAACTCTTTATCTTATAAAAGGGCAATATTTTCAGAGGTTACAGGAAACCAGAAAACCTATAGTCACATGAAGAACTGGTAAACTCCTTTCAAACAGTAACCCAAGCTCAGGGTCTGATCAATGAGACAGAGATAACACAAGTCATTCAACTCTTAATATAAAATCACAGGTAACATGCACCATGTCTGTGTTCTCTCACACACATGCAATATGGTGATTAGCAGCAAACACAATTCCCCACACAATTATTTTCTATTTGATATTTTAGAAACGTCTTTTGGGACGTAAAAAAAATAATAATTAATGTTTATCTTATTAATAGGTTTTAGCAAATTCACAGACTGGTCATAGAAATACGGTCCTGCACTGGACATCCATGTTGTTCTGAGTTGGCACATACATACTGAAAAACTGACTTAAAATGTTGAGAATACAATTGGCAGCATTAATGCCAATTGAACATTGCTTAAAAACTTTTTTAGGGTCCATTAAATATCTGTTCTTATCTGTTCCATTTTAAAACAAGATATTTACATTCGGTTACATCCCTTCTAAGGACAGCATGAAGACATTTGATACTGCACAAGCATTACAATGATGTTTAGTGTGTGTAAATGCATGTGGTGTGTGTACATGCACACACAGGGGTGGAGTGGATTTAAACAAGTGCTCAAAAAGCTCCCTTTATTGGAACCTTTAAAGCTTTTTTGTTTTTAGAGCTTTTGGGAGCTTAGCAGGTTACATCCCTAAACACATAAATGACTGGCTGCAACTTAATGTTATTTACTTATTTATTTAAATAATCAACAGCTGCTTTACTGGACATCATAAATAATGTCAAATTTTATTCTCCAAATATCCAGAACTCACTAATTTGCCCGTCTTCCCACAGTGTTTGTCCTTGCCATGTAGTTGTATCAAATCCAAAAGAGAGAAGCTAGCTGCAGAAATCTTATGAATGTCAAATTTAATTACAATATTAAAAATAATGAGTAAAAATAAAGTTAGCACTATGTGCAGTCATACATAGAGATCACATGACTCAATGCAGTTTAATTCAAACTCATATTTAGGAAAAACAAAAACCTAAAAGATCTCCTGAGTGACACTATTACCAGGAAAAAACACTACAAATGTTTGCGCAACTGAAACTTCTTGTAGAAAACAGACACACACACTGTGTGCACGCATGTGTGTGAACTGGACAGATAAAGAGAGCGTGTTAGCCATCCTGCTGCTGAATAAAGGGGTTGGGAATGGCCTCCATGCCATCTTGAGGACAGATGAGGACAACAGCTGTCCCTCGACACACAACAAGACCGAGTTGTCTGGTGTCCTCCGTCAGTTTATACTGATCATCCGGATCTGCATGAGGAGAAACACACACGCATAAATTAAACACTGCTTGAAGAGGTAAAAAAGAGAAAAAGTTATTTTAGGAATGCAGCTTAATGTTAGTTTCTAAAATGAATGAGGATATCAATCCAATTACACATGCACATAAGCATATCACCCTGCCCTACAACCACTATAAGTTTAAGGAGAAATCAGTTGTAGCTGTTTTTTTATAGTAGCCTGTAAACACTTAAACACATCATCCAAACCAAAAGCTAAACAACTAATCAGAACATAAATAAACAAGCACATCATTTTCCTCAAGCATGAATTGAAAGGTAATAAGGTGCAATTTTGCCCCTTTTGTCAGCAATGTTGAATATGGACTTTGTTTTTAAGGTTAACGTCAATCAGTTTTTGAATTTTCATTTGTGCTTACTGCTTGTTAATATGTTGCTTATTTATGTCAACAGTGTTCAGGAAAAAACAAGTAAAAACAAAAACTAACTAACATAACCTCACAACTGTCTATTGGCATTGTTTACTGTGGGAAAACAACATTTCTTTAAGCTAATAGGGAAATGTTATTCAAACCCCGGCTGCATTTAAGTACTTACCACGCATGTACTCTATTGTACCATCTAACACCAGGTTCAGCAGAGGATCAAACCCTTTAAGGACACCACTCGCTGTGCAACCAAGGATGATTTAAATTAAAAAGTTTGTTACAAAGCAGGAAAACGTGCATATGTAAAGTAAAAAATAAAATGTTGACAATAAATAAATAACATTTTGACTGGTTATTAAAATAAAAATAAAAGATAAATTGTGTAACTATACATACCTTCACGTCCACCTTGGAATTTGACTCTTATGGTTTTGTCGATGTACTTCGACAAGTCAAATATACTCTCCTTCTTCTTCTTCTCTTTATCCTGTAATATCACCACAGGAGAAGTCTCATCAGGGGTACAAATAAGCAGAAATTTTAATGTAATCGCTCTGATGCGATAGCAGCACATTAGTGTCATTTATCATCCTCAAAAACAGTGCTCCGATACTCATGTAGGATACCACATAATACATTGTGATGCAAACCTAGTCTAGCCATTGCACAACTGAATAGTAGACAATAAGAAGTGCTGGATGACAGAGAAAACAGTGCAATGTTAAAGTATCAACAGGACTCTTCCAGTTTGGTTCACTTCCCACATGTACACAGAAAATTGAGCTGCAAGGTCTGTGGAAATTTGAACAGAAATTTCTTAAAAAATAAAAATACTTGATAAATACTAAATAGAGATCACACCAAAATAAAAGGATGTATGGAGTACTTAGCAATGTTCCACAACAACTTCTGTAATTATACTGGTTTATTATACTGGTTAGGGGAAGCCGTGGCCTAGTGGTTAGGGAACCGGTCTCGTGACCAGAAGGTCGCGGGTTCGATCCACACCCAGGGCAAGACATGACTGAGGAAGGCACCCTTGATCAAGGCACCCAACTCCCCCAACTGCTCCCCGGGCCATGGTTTGTGGCAGCCCAGCTCAGGGCAAGTGTGTTCACTGCCCCCTAGTGTTTACTGGTGTGTGCGTTTTACTGCACGGATGGGTTAAATGCGGAGGTCACATTCCTTCTGTGTGTAAACACAGTAAGGCAAAATAATTCACTTTCATACAGTAAATATGAAAGTATGGAACACAAGATGTAAAATGATCGTTCATGTCGTGTACCATTCCAGCTGAGGGTGTATGTAAACAGACTGTAAAAAAGTAAAACAGGAAGACAAAAGAAGAATGAAGTAGTATCCATGTATGTCAAATTTTTCAGGATTAACATGACATAAGATGTACATGTATGTATACCATAATATGTATTATTTGATGTAATGACTGGTGAAACAATAAAGTATTTTAAAAAGAGAAACAGCCATTAAGGACATTTAATAGCAAATAATCGTAATATTAAAACCACTAGACTACATACACACTTTACATTGTATTAAAAAGCTCATATGATCAGAACTCAGAGCAATAGGACACGTGCTGTTTATTTACAACTTATAGGAAACTTCATGATTCAAATAAAATCTCTGATACTTAGATTAGCCTACGAGCCTCGTTTAAATGACTGAAGAATATTAACTGATGTTTATTAAATACAAGACTTTTAATTAACATTCTGAAAACTTACACACATTAAAGAACAAATAAAATCATATTCGAGAACCATGCAGAGCAGAAATAATATTTAACAACTGCAACAATAACAATAATAATAATAATAATAATAATAATAATAAGTAGTTACATCGTTATCTAGCTCTTGCTAACATACACACACTTGAGGTCGTTACAGTTGCCTAGTAACTGCTAGAATAACGTTAAACTGCAAACCTCGGGCTGTATATTTTTATGTTACTACAGTCCATCTCTGCAAATACAGAGAGATTAGAGATTTAAACAGAATTGAGGATTAGACAGAAACCATGCTACTCACCGCCATGTTCAAACGTCTTCCTGCGCCGCCTCAGTCTGCTTCACCTTTCACCCCTGTGACGCTCCACCAACCACTGTCTGCTTTCTTTAAACCCTGCTCCTGGTGCCTTGTTTGAAGATTATTATTAGTATTTCTTAATAACAACTCACTGATAATGAAGACCTGTATCTGTAAATAAATAAAGTGTGATTTTAATCTCTACCTCTTATATAGGTTCATACACAAAGCTCGAGTTGTGTTCCAAATACACTTGAGTTGTGTTCTCTAGTGCACTAGATAATACATTCTGTACACACACAGAGTTTATATATAATACCAATGAGCCTTTCAGCAGTCAGTTTATTAAGCTCCCTCATTACTACATTACTGTTCTTCTGATTTTGATGAGTAGCTAATATTCAGATAGCATGTTCTGGTTAATGAAGTACCAAAATTATTTTTATCCACGTCACCAGGTCTATCCAATACTTTTCAACACAAAAACGAGCAGAATTTCTTCATTAGTCTCAATACGTGGCTCAAATCGCATACTCCGCTTTATTGTGCGCCTTAACAGTCGAAGTGCTCTAGGTAGGGCACTACGAAGCCGATTGGAACACCTCCCACCTCCGTGTTGACGGCATCATCACTTCCGGCTTAAGCGGCCATTAGCGGGAGACGAAGCGCCAAACTCGAAATCTGCCGTTGACACGTAAAACCTGGTGTTAAAGTTAAAGCGGAGACACGCGGGTCCGTTACTTATCCTCTTTATTATTTTATGTAGAGCAGAAATGACGGAATTGCTCTTTAACAAGACGTTGCAGGTGTATGTGAAGTGTAAAGACTGTGATGACAGGTAAACAAATCTATTTTCACCTGCTGGCATGCTAATGCTAATGCTAACACTAACACTGACGGTCTCTAACAACGGGCTGAACAATCAGCGCAGCTATCCGCGGAGATTCAGTTTAAAATAATCAAGATTTTACTTTTTTATTTTTTTTTAATGTAGTTTACATTACATTTACATTTTATTACACACACGTGTGTGTGTGTGTGTGTGTGTGTGTGTATGAATGCATATATATATAGTGTGTGTGTATATGTATGTATTATATTTAAGAGAGTTTATTTTTATATGTACAGCAAAAAGTCAGTTACACTGAACAATAAAAATCTTACTTTTATATAATATAATAAAAAGGATAAAATAAAGGGACAACAGGGAATAAAAAGGAAATAAATGTTTTTATAAACACGAGGTAGACTTTACTGATCATGACACATGTTATTCTTACAAGCGTTGTGCAAAGGAAAGATGTAAACTGTCCTTATTAAACTAACAAAATCTCAAGTCCTTATGTCATATATGGGTACACACACACACACACACACACACACACACACACACACACACACAGACTGACGAGTGTGCCTCCCTGCCTGCATGTCTTTGGACTATGACAGACATATAGACTAGTCAGGTTTGCATCCTCTGTGAAAGTTTCTTCCAGGAGCTCAGATTTTTTCCCAGACAGTAGGAGAGTGAACAGGCTATGTGCAGGGTGTAAGGGGGTTTTCTGACATGGGATGTGTATAGGTCTTGTTAAAAGGGCAGTCTGGTCCTGATGATGCACTCAGCCAACAATACTACCAGAGTCCATACTAGTGATTGACAGAATGCTGGACAAAGTGTGAAGAGTGGCTTGTAACTAGAGACGGAAGTGTAGGGATTTTTTTTCCTCATCTCCACTGTCTTGCTAGTGTTTATAT
>JAOVVF010000004.1:11421460-11445429 GCA_028565595.1 Duopalatinus emarginatus
TGCCTTTAGCTCCTGAAAGGGGGCCAACAGGAACAAAAAGAATGATAGTTTTTGAAATAAAGATTTGTGCAGTCAGTAGTTCTGTCATTATCTTTTTCTCCATTTGTTTTAGTAATCATTAAATTGTTTCTTGTAGGCGAACAGTTATCAGAGTCAGTATTGAACTCCAGCTCATTTCAAACCCCATCCACAGACGGGTAAGTGTTTCTAATTCAATTTATGTACTGTGAGGATCAAATCTGTGTAAGGATCATTCCTTACACTCATGCTGTTAATGAAAATAAATCAGTGACCCAGTGGTGTGATAAAGCGGAGTTACCAGCCTGAAGATGATTATTTTCTTTTAACAGCATTCTGAAGGTTTTGCTTTTTCTTATCCCGCAGCAAAAAGTATTTCTTATAGAACAACATGTTATACTTAATCTGTTTATTGTTGCATTTGTTTGTTGTAGAACATCTATGAAAAAAAGTTTATAAACAGTTATTCCTTGCACCAGTATTTCTTCTGTTAAAATTGACAAAACAATCTTGTCCTCACTTGTTTGTTTGTTTAAAGGATTTGGTTGTGAGGCTGACTGATGATGCTGATCTCTACTTTCTGTATAATCTCGTTATATCAGAGGAGGATTTTCAAAGGTACAGTGATCCAGTAAATGTTTTGTCCACTTTTTTCTCTTTACCTCTTTGTTTTTTTTTCTATTGAGTGATGATAATATTACAAATAAATCTGCTTTTCTTTCCTTTTATAATTGAAACAGTTTAAAAGTCCAGCAGGGTCTCCTGATTGACTTTACCGCTTTCCCTCAGAAGTTCATAGACTTGTTAGAACAGTGCATCTCTGAGCAGAGCAAAGAATATCCAAGGTGACCAAACGTTTCTCAACATGATAATGTAAATTTTATAAGTTGTTAATGCCACCAACATGTGGAAATGCAGTACACAGATCTGCCAACCTTTACAGATTTTACATAGGAGCTCCACATTTCAGAATGCTGCTTTTACTGTGCCTGTAAATGTTTCACACACACTGGTTTTTAACTTGGACCAAAGGATTGTAATAACTTTTTTTTTAATATAGGTTTTTGCTGCAGCTTTCCTCCCAGTTGCCTGCACTAAACCATGGCTCTGCTAATCTGAATATCGTGGAGACGAACGCCTTCAAGCATCTCACACACTTGTCTCTCAAACTGATCCCTGGCTCAGATGTGGAAATTAAGAAATATCTAGCTACCTGTTTGGCCAGCATGAAGGTACAGGGAACATGTAACAATGCACTGTTTTGCTGTTTGATGTGATGGTGAATATAATGTATTCTTTAAACAGTCCTCCAGTGTTTAGCTTTGCCACTGTTAACTCTGAGGAAGTGAAAGGTTAACAAGTAAATGTTGTTTTTAGGAGGAAAAGGAGCAACTCCAACAAAAGCTAAAGAAGACAGAAGAAGATCTGACTAGGCAGCTAAACTATGCACAGCAGGTACAGCTCGTTATATATCTAAAATGTATCGTTTAAAAAGTGAAATATTGGGAGTCATATTTTTAAACAGATCTCTGTTTTTGTTTTAGACGTTGTCTGAGAAAAGCCGGGAGCTGGACAAACTGCGCTCTGAATGGACTTCTCAAACAACAAATTTGTCTAGCAGACACACGCAAGACCTCACAGCTGAGCGCGAAAAAGCTCTGGAGGTAAAAAAATCATAAACCAAAGCTTTAATGTCATGTGGGGCCTCTTCTTTTTTTTAATTTGATGTAACATTTTTTTTTTCTACTTTTTTTTACAGTATCAGTGTATTAATTAGATTAAAAATTTAGTTAGTGTGGTATTTTGCAGTGCTGAGTAACCAAAACTAGAATATTGTTTAGTTTTGTTGTGGTTAGCAACATCCTGTTCTTCTGTTTGTTTGTTGATGTTTTGTATGATAGTAGTGTAACATTCTTATAGAAGTAGTGGATTAAAACAGTTTCAAACGGTTTCAGAGCTGTAATGTCCCTGCACAAAGGCACAGTAGCGTGACTCGGACACAATGCTGACAAGACAAGATCCACTGGAATAAAAAACTGGATTGGGAGGAAAAAATACATGGCAATAGATAAATTTATTTTAATCTGTGTTTGTAAGAAGTCATCAGTAAGACAATATAACATGAGAGGCACCTATAACATCGGTGTATTTTGTACATGTACAGATCCAGACGAGGCTGCAGCAGCAAAATGAACAGCTGAGGCATGAGCTGGAGGCGACTCATCAGCGCAGCACACAGCAGCTTCAAACCCGACTCTCTGAACTTGAGAGCTCCAACAGGGATCTCACGGAGAAAAAATACAAAAGTGACTCCACCATCCGAGACCTGAAGGCCAAACTGCTCGGCCTTGAGGAGGTGAGATTTACCTTTGTATTTATTTTTCATTTATGCACGCCGTTAAAGCGTTCTGTTTTCTGTAACAGCTCTACTCTGCATTGTCTAATGGTTTCTAATATTTTCTTTGCAGGAGTCTCAGAGGGCAAAGCAGCAGGTGGCGTCACTTCGGAGGGAAAACGGCACTCTCGATACAGAATGTCATGAAAAGGAGCGACTAGTTAATCAGCTGCAGACTCGAGTGGCTGTGCTTGAGCAGGAGAATAAAGACAAAGATCAGCTCGTACTCCGTACAAAAGAGGTGCTTGAGGCCACGCAGCAGCAAAAGGTAACATGATTTAAAAAATAATTGATGAATGTTTTATAGATTGATGTAGAGCCCTCTGTTTATAAAACTTACCAAAAATGATTGTACATGATGGAATATAATTTTTCATGATCACTTATATTTCCTTCCTTTCCTAATCTTGGGACTTTTGAAAAACACACAAACCTGTCCTGCACTACTGTCAAAGCTGCTGTTGTAATGATTTAATCAACACCTTCTAACCAATCAGAATCCAGAAATTCGTTAGTGTCGTGGTATAATGTATATTTACTGTCTTGTTATGGGTAGACCTCTGTTGAAGAAACTGCTGAGGGTAAACAGCTACAGATTGGAAAGTTGGAGTCGACGGTCAGATCCTTATCTGAGGAGCTCATAAAGGTTTGTCCGAGATTTGTAAAGCAATACCAGACTTATTTTCAGCAGAACCTTACTGAACAACAAGTGATAGAGTGGCAGTTACATATACCTTTATTAGTATGGTTAGCTAGGGGCAGTTAACCACCAACTATATATTATGGTACTGACCTGAGCTGTTTTTGTGTCAATCAGGCAAACGGCATCATTAAGAAGCTACAGGGTGATCTGAAGGGTCTGGTGGGGAAGATTAAGGTGAAGAATACAGTGACTGTGTCTCAGGAGAAAGTGCTGCAGGAGACAACAGAAAGACTGCAGAGGGAGCAGAGAGAGCTGCAGGACACGCAGCACAGACTGAGGCTCAAAGAGGACGAGGTCAACAAATTTCTGTCAATTATGTGAATTTGTTCTTTAGGGAGAATGGAAAAGACTTCCTGCATTTTGTGCAAGTGGCCTCCAAGTGGCACTTACTTAAAGGACTGTAGCGCGTTGTGGGATTTCATTAGTGCATTCGATTTTCATAGCTACAAAACGGATTGCTTTGTTTCTGGTTTTTATAGGTATTGAAGTTAAAGGAGCAGTTGGATACCACAGTTAAAAAACTGGATGAAAGCAGAGAGGTGCTAAAAACGAATGAAAATGGTACGTGTCCATGTGTGTTGGTTTTGCTCCTCACTCTTACATTTCAAGCATTTCAATAAGCTAAAACGACTACAGACAAGACTTTATTAAACACTAAAACAGGTCACTGTATCATTACTGACCTTCATCAGATTCTTTGTAATGGTGTAAAAATGTTAAACACTTTTTTTAAACATACCTTGTTCAATACTTTAGTCCAATGAAAGGCTATATGTTAGACCTGAAACACTCCCATGCTAAATTCTGTTTGCATGATGCAAATAATTTTCTTTATCAACTTCAAATCTTAGTCTTTAGTGCCTAATCAACTCTTTGCGTTTGACTCTTGAAAACTGATACAGAACATACATTCTAATGTATGTAATGTTTTTATTGTGTACACTAAGAAAATTAAATAATGTTTATTTATGCAAAGTGCCAAAAAATTATCAATCCTAAGTCTTGGAATCTCCTAAAATTCTGCATAAAAAGTGATTTACTTTTTGCAAATAACTGAAAGCAGAATAAATTATAAATGAAATTTATAAATGAAAATGGATGTTCAGTTAGTGATATTGCCCCTATTTTGAGTATGTCTTACTAAAATTAAATTGATCAGGACTTGAAATGCAAGTTAGACTCTAAAAGTAAGTTTACTGATTGTGGTGTAAAATGTTGTAGTGTGTATCATGGTGTGTATTTGCCCTGTTTAACTAGATCTATCCTCCTTTTTCCTGTTGACCTGCAGTGATAACGTGGCTGAATAAGCAGCTGAATGAAAACCAGCTGTCTAGGAAGCAGGACACCGCTGGTGTGTTTGAGACACCGCAGCCTGGTGCTGGACTGAGACTTGCTCCTGCTTCTCACAACATGGTAATAAACATACTCTCTGATTTCTGTTTATCTTATTAATCAGTTAATCATGAATGGCCCTGTTTAGCTCAAGATATTTTATTAATGTGTGGTACTTGATGTATCCTTTTCCTCTTTCTTTAGCTTGATAGTAAGACTTTCTCCTCTCTGGGCCACCCGTATCCTGTAACCTCCACATTAAACTCCAAGCACTCGTTTCCTCTGTCGTGTGTGAGTGCCGGGCCACGTTCTGTTCTCTCTTTACACAATCCCAACCCAGGACCAAAGGCAGGCTCCTTTTTCTTTTCCATCCTATATGATTTCTTCTTCTTTCTTTTACCTGCCAATGATTGGCATGCACTTGCTTTGTAGTTTGCATGTACTTGAGCCAGTAGGCTATTATATAAATAAATAACATGAGAAATAAAAGTCTTTAATTTATAAAGATTATCTACCTATAACATCCTTAAATGTTTTATTTCACTTTTATAGCGACATTTCATGGTAGTGAACATCTGTGAGACAAGTTAAATCTTAAAAAGAGCAAAGGAAGAACCTGGGGTGACCGTTTATATCTGCTATAATGTATGTGATGTACATCATATATTGATGGTACAAACAGACATTCCCTCACTCTCTTTTTTTTTTTCCCTATTTTGAAGTTATGACAAACACAGCATATCATTTTACAGAGAAATCACCAAGAACTTTTTTTAGTTAGGTTTTTTTTCTGTGGGATCTGTTTATATGGAGCCATCTGCTTTACAAGTCCCTGTGAATGAGCTATTACTGTCAGAATGATAACATATTAGAACAAGCACTTTAAATATAAACCTGTGGTTTGCTGCTGCACTATTGTCAAAGCTGCTGTTCTCGAAAATAAATCGCCACCTTCAGCACTATGGTATAAACTCATGCATTTGTTTGGTACTCACTGACAGGTCCACTTTAACCCGATGAGTGCCAAAGTCAACATGTCTCCAGTGGAAGGGAATGGAACCCCCTCAGTACCACAGTCATCCTCCAATAAGGAGAAGTGAGTCGTGTTAGTTTCTCACTACCAATAAAACCCCCAGCATTTTCCTACCTGAACTTCAACACCCTGGATTGCTGCTGTCAGAAGTCTATAACCTCAAACCTGAACAGAAACGGTTTATATTTAGTGTAAACATGTTACCAAGTATGCTGCAAATACCATGACTAAATTGCATGCACAATTTGGTGTATTGGATAAAAAACAGGTCTCTGTACTATTTACATTAGCTAGTTCACTGAATGGTTTCATGTGTTGGTCTATCACTCAGATAACACAGTCTGGCTAAGGTAATCTAATTCTTTGAAGCAGCTGTTAACCTGCATCAATTTGGTTGATGTTATCTTGGTTTGGTGAAGGGAAATGGGTGTCGGAAATTAGAAGATTTTTCTAAAATGCAACACAGAAAATGATTTTTTTGGGGGGAAAGAAATCTCTGTGGCATAATGAATATAAACTGTGCAGGGAGCAGAGGTGATGATTGCCTGTGTGCATACTGTGCACCCTGTAATATTTCATGTGATATAGAATTTAGTTTGATCCAGGATACCAGGTTGTTTTTATTAACAAACAGTTAAAACCAGAATTATAGAAAGGGGGATTTCAGACCTGATTTACTCAGCTGGTGGTGTGTGACATTGTCCTAATTAACAACTATTCACAGCTTTCAAACATTCTGTTTAGCTTTGAGAGGTTTTAAAATTGATCACAGTATTTCATTTTCAAACCAGTTTGCTGCTAATTTATATCCAGTTAACAGCAGAAACTCCACTTTTAATATTCCTTACTGTTTGAAAGCAGTCAGGCATATAAGAGATATTAAATTGCTCCTAGGTTTAAGTGTGTGTGTTTGCCTGGTGTATCCCTGCCTTCCACCCTAGTAGAATAAGCTCAGCGCAGAGTGTTCGATGAAATGTGGACAGACTTACAGTGTAACCTGTACCATACATTAATGCTGCTTTCTCCTGTTTTATAGCGGAGAGCCACTCGGGTTGGACTCAAAATACTTTGAGCGACGAGAGGAGAGCATCCCTCTGCGTGGCCTGGTACCCAGCATGCACCTAAATAAAGGTGATGAAAATATCAGACAAAAGCCTAACGGCGCATGTGACTGAGGGAACTATAAAAACTTACTTGCTCTGCTATTTCTGTTTACAGAAATCGCGAAACCTTCCTCGAACATTGCCGGTCCAAAACCCCCAGCACCGTCAGCATATTTCCCTGGATGATAAACTCAGTTTTTACCCCCCACTAGTGTAGGAGCACAAAACCTCAGGAACTTCTACACATCTCTGTGTCATGTGTTACTTGTATTATGCTTTAAAATTATTTATTAAACACTATTTTAACCACTGATTGACTGGTGAAGCTGACTGGTTGCACACACAGGAATTTTGTTTGAATGAGAAACTTTTACTGGTACCAAATGATCTATGGTGCTAAAATATGTGAGTAAGTGAACATATGACATGCTGTGGGCAGATGAAGGACTGTCCAGATTACAGTAAGAATTAACTTTGTGTTTGTGTAATGCATTTCTAGTATGTGCATGTGCCTATATAAAATCACATTTAGTGCCATTGTTAACACTTCAGATTTCACTAATTCATGCTGTCTAGAAAAATCTTTCTGTGACAGCAGACAGAAAGCACATATTGGCATGTCTTATTTCAAGAGATAGGTTATGTGCTGTATGTCAACTTGTATGTTGCTTGTTGCGATTGTATATATGTTGTGTATGTAAAGCCCACATGAGAATCTTCATTAATATGACAGTGATGCCCTGTATGTAGGCTCTTAATTTAATAAATCATTTTTTTAAAAACACTTCAGTGACTGACTGAAAAATCTCATGTTCAGGGAAAGTATTTAAAGCTTCCAATAATTTACTACAGTATTATTTACACACTACTGGGAAAACAGGCCATATCAACTTTACTGTCATCACGCCTTCTTCATTTGCAGTCATAGCCAAAAGCTACAGCTAGTTTACTGAAACTACTTCCTACAATGGGAGTCCAGACAGAGGCCACACCTCCTTCAAATGGAGTGACACTCACAGAAGCCACACATTCACTGGGGTCTGGCTCAAAAAGCCCAGAGTGCAAGCCTCTTTTACTGTGACTGATACAGACCGGACCCTTACTCAGACTGACTGACACACTGGCCACATCTTAAGTGCAACAGAGAGGCTGTGTGACCTGTATAGGGACTGAGACCACAACTGGTGGTATAGGCCACAACTCCTTCACTGTTATTGAGAAAGGCCACTTCACTGTGAGTGCCACAGAGGCCATACCTCTTTATTTAGAAGTGAAGCCAGAAGCCATGATGCCATCACTTAGATTGATATACAGGCCACACAGGCTTTAATAGGACAGACAGCCAGAAGTGGGACTTACAGTGGCCACATTAAGTCCCATTTTTACTGGGACTGAGAGGCAAAAATTTGCAGGGATTGGAGAAAAATCATAAATTAGAAAATATAGGTTTGAATGTCAAAAATACTTTTATTGACATGTTTTAAGATACACCATGTCATATTTACACGCTTAACTGATTACAGTTATACTGCATGTTAAAATGAATAAAAGGCAGCAAAACATGACAAAAGAACATAAAAAAAAAGCATGCGCAAATCATAAATAACCAGAACATGATTAATTCACACCTGTCATCGTTCAATAAAAACATCTACTTTATTTGGTCAAAATGTTTTTGTCTAAAAAACCTGAAAAGTATACAAGGCCACTGAAATACACCTCCTCACTGAGCTTCTGCACCTCCGAAGTGTGAGCGCATTCTACATACAGACTCTGGTCCCGGCCACAACGTTCCTAAAGCTCTTCCTGCTTTGACACGCAGAACATTTTCCCATCAATAATCAAGTGAGTTCAATCCAGCATATTAGAGGAGGAGCAACACAAGACGTGCAGTGTGTGGGACTGAAAAGGAACAGAGGAATAGTGAGCAAAGGCACCAGTAACTGTGAAGTGGTATGAATAATACACAGACATCTGTGTGGATTAAAGGAGCTGTAAAAATAAACTGAAGTGAAGAAGCTTTTTTTATCACACTAAAGTCAAGCTGGAAAAACTGTGTAAGGACCTGTTTACACCTCACATTAAAGGACAGAAAAAAAGAGAAAAGGAAAAAAAAATGAGAATACACAATGTTACACTCTTACACCTAATGTAGTCAGTTAGATAAGACGTCATAAGTCACAATTTTGTATGAATCATCATCATCATCATCAATAGCCATCTTTTACTGGAATTCAACATCCCCCAAAATCTCCTGTGTAAATATGTCAAACCACATCCAGATTTGGTTTAGGACAGTCTGACTTCTGGTCATTAGCAGACCTTCCAACTGTTACTCTCTTTTTTTAGTGGGAGCTGCGCATTTTATGAGTATAACTCAAAAAACACGCAAAAAAGCAGCCTTCATTTTTTTTCCTCTCAATAAACAGGACAGATGTGCAAAATTGATTTCTAAATCAGGAATTATGGAACAGTTAAAACATACAGGACTGTCATATTAACTGACTCCTGTGGAAGCCTTGCCACCTTCCCCATCTCACATTAATAAGGTTTTAACATTATGTAGATGTCTTGAAATAAAATCCATCAACCTATGTTTGATCACCTACATTTCAGGTTTAACATGCCGCATTAATATGCAGCGTTGAGTGTGTGTTCCCACATGTAGTTTATTAAGCAGGTGAGAACACGGCAATCACACTCTACCTAAATGTCCGAATGGGGTTTACTCAGTCCTACACTGAATTGCGCTCCAGCATGAAATTCAATTCTGAATCAAATATGCTGTTTTGGGGTTGCAGAGGTTTTTTTTTACGTAGATGTGAGCTGCAACACTGAGCAAAAGGACAGAGCTGCACGAATTACAAAACAAACAAAAAGAGAAATATATTAAATAGGTTCTTTATACAGTATAATTATCTAATTATTTATTTAGTCCTACTTACATTTCAGACAGATGTTTTGCTATTTGGTTTCTTTAATTATGTGCAAACCAAACCAAATATCAACTGAACCAAAAGATTCAATTACACTCTGATTCCAGCTCAGCTAAACAGACTCGTATGTGTGCAAGTGCACAGGGACAACTAGGTATGTGTGACTTTTATAACTGAACTATTCCAATAATGTGAGGTGAGTATGGGTTAGCATGCTGCTGACCGAGCTTCGTGTCCCTGAGTGAGCCCTGTCCAAAATGGGAATGCAACTTTAAAAAAAAAAAAAAAAAAAAAAAAAAAAAAAAGAACAGCAAAAGAAAAAGAACTATAAAATGAATAAATACAAAGCCACTGCAACGATGCCACTGGACAGAACCGTCATTAAATATATGTTCCTCTATGTACACTTTTTTTTTTTTTTTAAAAAAAAGCTCTGTTTGATATAGATTGGCATTTGTTACGTCTCTGGTTCAGGGTTTTCTTTCACACGTTGGTGTCCTGCAGCAGTGGCTCCTTGGCCTCAGGAGGCTGAGTGCTGTGCTGGTGCCCATGAGCTGAGGCGTGTTTCTTCCAGCTCCCTGTTCGGCTACCCAGCTGTGTGTGTTCAGGGATAAACAAAGCCACAAGGAGTGCCAGCAGCACTGAGCATGCGCCAAAAAGAAACGGAGGACCAGGAATTATAGCACTCTGGAACAAGACAGAATGAGAAAATCAACATATTGTAATTTAAAAAGCGCGACAGATTTGGAATAACAAAATAAAATGTGCTTTATAGTACATGATGTAATTTTAGTTTATTTATTTATTTCTTTGCTTTAATCCGGATAGAACTAAACTCAGATAAGTTTTAGATCCGAGGTTGTGTGTTCAGTGTCTGACCTGCTGGTGGAGCTGAGTGTGACGCTCAACATCATCACCACCATCAGGAACCTCATCCAGCTCCACGTGAAAGATATAGAAGATGAAGCCATAGAGAGCTGGGCCAAGTCCGTTACACAGACCACGGATCCCCGTTATCATTCCCTGACCCACACCTGTAGGTACACACATACATTAAACTTGCAAAACCCGTGATAACCCGTATCACAGCACTATTGAATTTGTAACCACATTTTCCAACAACTTTCAAAAACTGGGACTACATTTAAAAATGTCCTAAATAAATATTATGTATAAATGCACTGTCATTTTCCCATAGTAATAAATCTAAGAGTCTCACCTTGCTGGTCTGGGTCTGCTGTGCGAGACACTAGTGCACTGACAGCAGGGAAGGTGATGCTGGACATGGCCGCCACGGCACCTGCAGCCCACATCATCCTAAAGAGACAAAGAACATTGTCACTTCTCAAAATCCCTTCTCTAAAGTCACATGACCATATGCCCCCTTACACTCACCATGGCTCTGAACCAAACCCGTACCACGCCAGCTGGAGGATCTGGAAGCCCAAACCCAGCAGGATTGTGTTCTTGTTCCCAATAGAACGCATCAGTAAACTTAACACTACAGTCTGAAAGAGAAAACACAAACCACACGTAACTAAATTTTGAAAAGTATAAAAATTATGCTGAGCATTAAATTGAAATAATTAAAACCACAAACCTGTGCAACAATTGAAAGTAATCCTAGTACAGCTATGAAAGCAGCAACACTTTCCGATGAAAAGCCCATTATCTATATATATATATATATATATAAAAAAAAAAACAATTCACTTTTTATTTAAACATGTCTGAACAGCATTAGTATAATTACATATTGCACTGGCATTTAGCTTTTACAACTTTTGATAATCATTTCCCAGCAGTAAACCTCAGAACAAAATGTACTTTTTGTATACAATAAATGTGGATTTTATTTGTAGTTAAGTGCACTTACGGTGGACTACAAATAATCAATAGTCAACTGTTCATATAAATTAAATGACGTCATGAATATGGCTTATAGATGAAAAAGGCTATAGTTAAGGTCAGGCAGTGTAAGCAGAAATATCCAAGTGGAAAGTATTTCCCTATGAACATTTTTATAGGAAAAGAAATTGTTGTATAGTTGACACAATGAATATAAAAATCTACGGATCATTTTTCATTACTGACAAAATGTTGACTAATAATTATGGCCCTACATATAACCAGTTAACAACAAATCACAGAAGCAATTTAACATTTTTAGCAAATTTGCTGTATTTTTGGAAGCACCTACTACGATAAAGGCAATTATAAATATATAAAAATTGTCATTATTTAATACTCAAAAATTATACCAATTAGGTCACTGCTAACTTTACGTTGTTACCAGTAACTCAACTTCATCACTCCAGCTTGTCACAATTATTTTTCCTGTAACAGCATGGTTGTTTCATGACATGCATACTGTAATAATGACTTGATCATCAGACCTGTCGCAAGTAGAGAAAGAAGCTGGAGTACTGGCCAGCCTCAGGGAGGTACGACAGGAATACTGTAATACAGATGAGGAGCACCGTCGAGTCCTGACCCACTTTCTTTAGGGACTAGAGGGAGAAAAAGAGAGATAAAAAGTATGTACTCGATTCGTGTACTTGGAGGTTTCTTTTGGGCTAAACTGAAAAGACAGCTGACTGTGAAGTACCTCTTACCTATGAACCATCAGGACATCATTTCCAATGCAATATAATTGCTCTACACTACTTTCATGACCTTACTGAACTACCTTGCAAACGCTGTTGGCTCAAACTCAGTAACAATGTAATAGGGTTGTAACGTACTTCTCAAATTGGGCAGGTGTTATTTATAACAGCAGCTCTGACAGTGGTGCTGCTGCAAATCACAGGTGTCTATTAATGTATCCATAATACATTATTATCGTTTTTAGAGTAACAAAACAAAGTCTTTCATTTTTTTCCTGTTTTAATATCCTGTAAGAGATAAGGGTGTGAGAGTCGAGGCGTGTACCATGTTCACACTGTGTTCTGTGCTGATCTCTCTTTACACAGTGAACAATAACACCATAATACAGCCACTGTGCTGAACATGCTCTGCTCGAGCAGAGAGCCGAAACCTGCTGATTGTGACTCAGGAAGAACAGATGGATGTTCAGTGTGAGTGTGGTATTTCAGGATCTTGAATACTGAATACATCATATTCCCATTATCCAGCTTAAAGCTATTTCAGAATGTGTGTACTACAACATTGCAGCACAACCCTGTACAATTGATGATTTATGTTATCAGACTGTATTTATCATCCATTTCACTACTTTTGTATCTGTGCTTCATCTTGCAAAGTCATCCACCCACAATCTACACAAATTTCTTCCTAGCTGTAGAGCTAAGTTCTATCCATTATAAATCCATCCATCCTTCTATTAAACATACATCATTTCAAATTTTGTCTCACCATCTGTCCATCTACCAAGTTCTCCATCTACTATCCATCCACTCCTCCAGTCATCCACTTGTCCATTCAACCACTGTTCCATCTGTCAGTCAAACAATCTATTCAGGGGCCTTATCTGCCCCTTCAAACATACATTCATCAGTTTGTATGTCCAACCTTCCAGCCACTCTTTCATCCGTCATATTTATCCAACCACACATTCACCTGACTTCATTCATCTGTCTGTTCAAACCATGCTTATATCTGTCTTTTGTCCATCCAATTATTCATGAATCTGTTGATTTATCCAACCATCCATTTATCAGCCAACCATCCATTAATTCATAGTTCTGTTCGGCAACCATTCTTTTATCCGTTCTTCCATCTGCCAATCTAACCATCCATCTATGCATCCTTTCATCCAAACACCCACTCATCCACCTATTTATCCATATTCAACCATACATTTTTCCATCTGTCGATACAGCCAAACATCCATTCATCCATGTTTCATCCTTCCTTCAACCATTTAATTATCCATTCATCCACCCCTGAATTTATCCTTCTGACCCAACCATCTATTTTTTCATGCATTTCTACTCCAAATATCGACTTTGTCAGACCATCCGACCTCCCATTCCTCTGTTTGTCCATTCAAACATCAATCTGAATCAACCATTCATTTGTCCACAGATTCTTTGTTTATTCATCTGTTTGTCTAATAAGCAATTAAATTGCTGTCTACAGACGTGCTGCTATGTGCACACATATGCTTCTTCAAACAATTTTGTTGGGACCACACCAAAAATAACACAGTAAAGCACACTCACAGCAAAGGGGTCAGCCTGTTCCCAGGAGATCGGCGCTCCCCATGACGCCGGTCTCATTTTCTCTGGTAGGGACTCAGGAACAGCCACGAGGATAAAGCAGATGTCCAGCATGGCGATCGCTGATGCTAAAACTACTACCAGACTGTCTCCATATGCTCGGCTGAGGTAGGCACCGATGGCTGGGCTGGTCACCAGACTTGCTGCAAACGTGGCTGAAACCTAATTGGAACCATTGAAAGAGGTGAAAATACGAAATAAAAACGAGAACTATAACATCAGAAAACAAACAAAGTAGCATTATGTATGTTTAACTAATCTAGAAAAAACAACTAATGTAAATGGAAACATTAAAATTACCATTGTGTGCGTATATATGTGGACACACACACACACACACACACACACACACACACACACATATATATATAAGAGTCAATTTGATTCCGATTTTTGGGGTGACAATTCGATTCAGAATCGGTTTTAAATTCAGTAATGATTTTTCTATTCACATGGTCTATAAATTTAGTTTAAATTATGTGACTGACAAGATGAAACCACAATGTAAACAAATAGAATATTTGTTAAAAACAATAATTTTAGGTTCCTTACTGTATCAAATCTGTTTGCATCAATTTATATTTGTACCAAAAATATGACTGTTTATAAAATTTTATAAAATAAAACTTAAATGACCAGTATTAGGTTAGCTTAGCTGCCTGGCTTTTTTTTTCAAATAACTCCAAATACATTTATACAAAAATAAACAGGGACTTCAGTCTATCATAGTGCATTAACCTTTAACTGAAAATAAAATACAGACAAAATTGGTACACACCAGACCATATGCCATGCTGCGTTCATGCTCCTGTGTGATGTCAGCCACATACGCAAAAACCACTGAGAATGTCACAGCAAACACTCCCGACACAGAAATAACCGCAAAATACCACCTGAAACAGAGGTACAGTACAGCCAACAATTTATCCATGTCTAATTTAATCCACATCTTCAAATTAATTAACTTATTCTCAGAGAAAAAAATGTTTCAGTACTGTTCCGGGTACATGGATTCTCAACATCACAAGCGTGCTGGTCATCAATATTAAAAGTATCATGTTGCAATACTTAAAATCCTTACAATACAATATAAGGGAAAAACACACTGATTTATTTTTTTTATTCAATGGGGGGAAAAAAAGAAAATTAAACAAACTCTAATCTTATAAATTAGAGTGATAAGACTGTGGACACATTAAGATAATACTGTAAAATTCGGTAAGGAAGTACCGTTTCTGCTCTAAAAATATTCTTTATAACATATATCATGTCATTGTACAAAAAGAAAACTGTTACAAAGCACTGACACTGGAGACTCCTTCCCTAAATGGCAAATATACATCTCCTTACCAAAAACTTGACCATATTGACGATTACATTCATTTTTATGCTGCATTTGCCTCCCTCATAAGAGGCAATTTGCAGTCCGTTAACTTTTTAATCAGCGTTGTAAATTTACCAAGCGAATATATCTGTATTCTGAGAGATCTAAAGCAAATAAAATTATACACAGTATACTATATAATTCATTTAAAAGGTACACAGTGCTGCTTTATTGACTTCTAATGCTGTGCTTGGTGATCTGATGTCACTTTACAAGCTGGAAAGGAACTTGTAACTGAGAAAGCTAGTACAGGTTGACACGCAGGATTTTCAAGTAGAGGGGGTGCTTTCTTCGGCTTTTTTCTGCTTGGAGGTTGGGAATTATAAGTTGAATTTCTCTGGCATAAATATTCATGACTAATTCATGTTCATGATATTCACTCCACAGACAGGCAAACAGATTTTTAGAGATCTGGCTTGGCAGCTAATTATATGTTAAAGTTATGTCTAAATAACAATAATAAACTTGTGCAAGCTAAAATCACAATGAACAGTTAGACGCCGGAATCATTTAAATGCTCCAACCCCACATTGTGTGATGTTATGTTGTAAACAGGTACTCCTACAAGGGGGTGTTAGGAGTGTAATAATAGGAGTGAACTTAAATGAACCACCTTCATTTAAGTTACAGACCTTAAAGTAGAGTTTATGTAACTGCTAATTATATTACGCATCCATGTTTTTATAGTAATGTATGATTTCCAAGACATAAACAGCTTTCGTGTGAATATCCATGTCGACATCTTGTAATTGCTGTAATTCTGACTTGAGGTAAATTCTGTAATACTACCTAAGCAACTGATTGCATGACTCTGTACTTAGCATCAAATAATTTAAGCCAAATAATAAATGGCTGAGTAAATAAAAAAGGCCACTGAAACAGTACTGGAACATGTAAAGTGCTGAAATAGTAGTGAGTGATGGTGACAGACATACCATGGGCTAATCTTCATCAGAGGGATGGGAGCACATGTGAAGAAAACTGTAAGGAGAAGAAACGACTTTCTGCCCCAAACGTCAGACAGAGCACCAATCAGAGGGGCGCTCAAAAATGACAGCAAACCCTGTGACCATCAAGAACTAAGAATCAAGAATCATTCACTACTCCTGCCATAATTTATAAAAAAGGCTACATGGTTCTACATACATCAGAAGACAGATTAAATACTGTACCTTAACACCCTGTATGAGTCCATTCATTAAAAACGTGTGCTTGGGAAATGTTTCATGAAGAACCTGGACAATCAAAAACAGTAACCAGGATCAAATACTGATTATGATTTAGCACAGTATCAGCTAAACCAAAACCAACACCAAGACGTTTTTGCTTTTCAAAAGTTCGTTTTACTCGTTTTGTTTAAACTGAATGAACTAGATTCTACTGATTGACTTGCTTTTTGGCTTAGTTTTAGTTTCTATTGAATTAATGTGGCATAGCCTTTATTTTCTGGAATTTAATTTTGAAAATGAAAGTATTACTATTACATATAATTAAAAAAAATAAAAGAAATCAATTTACTAAAAAATTATGTAAATCATCAAATGATTTTAAACATACTGTGTTTTTTACAGCAGAATTACTGGGTAATTAAGACCTTTCCATGACAAATTACTTATCGTTTTGCCTTCAACTATTAAAATGACTCCACTAAAATATTTTTAATAGTTTGACTACTGTGCATAATATTTATCTTCATGGACTATGGAGTTTCAGATATATTTTGTAGTCACTATGATAAAAGGCATTAATAACAAATCCTATCTTACCACTAGTGTGGGTGCAGTCAACAATCCCCAAGCGAAGAACTCCAAAAATATGACGATGACAGCATGGTAAACACTGGGGGACCCAAAACCCTGTGGCTGTAAGGAAACACATTTAAAACACTGTTAAACTGAGTGGTGGTGCCCAGGTTACTCTACTTGATAATTCACTGATTGTAGCAAATGAAAGTAATTTTGTCCTTCTGGAAAAAAAGAAAGCACCAACTTTTAATATATGGTTAGCAGAATTGGTAAGTGTGCTACATCTGGAGAGAATACGTTACATTTTGATAAACAACCTGGCCTCATTTCAGAAACTTTGGCTTCAATTTATTTCCCACTTAAAAGGCAAAAGACTTTAAAACAGGGGGGCAGTTAGTGATGTTTTCGAACTTCGTTGTACACTTTGCTGAAGCAAGTCGTACAATAATATGAGCATGATATGTCGTACAATATCTACATTAAGCTTCACAATAAACAGATTAAATAAAAATAAAAAAAAACTCTGCTGAACACATTTAAAACACTGGTTAAAATTTTTTTTCTGTTTTAGGAATATAATCAACTGTTACCATCATAAACCTAAATTAATTTCAGGAAACAGTATGTTTCTCTTTATTCCTCTTATACCACAGCAATGTGTTAACGATACATCATACTATTTGATTTCTGTGGACATGTCAAGCTGGTTCCTGATCTCAGTTAGTTATAAACAGCCATCCCCAACATAGCCTCTTTTTGTTCCTCTGTCTTAAAGTGAAGAACAGAAGACACAAAGTGTAAACTCCTCTGCCCTGAAGATGTCAGAAAACTTAGTAACCACTTTACCTATGACACAAAAAGTGTGTGTGTGCCAGATCAGAGCTTTATTGAGTGGCTCTATTGTTCAGGTTGTAAAAACAGATTTAACAGAAGTGAAGATAATCACTACAGTAATTGTACGTAAAATGAAACAAACTCAAACTTGTAACAAGTGTAATGTGCTATGTCTACAGACTGACAGAAAACATGCAAGTGGAAAACATGTAAATAAACATGCTGAAATCAATAATAATATGCCATAATCTGTCTACTGACATGCCACCATGAAACATTCACCTGATGAACTTACACTGCATGATTTATACAGTGGCTATTCACCCACTATTCAGTACCCTATGACTGCCATTGGGTGAATTTCAAAATATCTTTTTGACTGAATAACAAGGTTACAGTCACTAAGGAGTAATTTTGGGAGAGTTCCCAAACAATCACGCATGAAAATGTGAACTAAACTGTTATTTTTTTATTTGTTGCTTCCAAATCCATTTGGAATATAATTAAAACAAATTATACAAAATGAAAGTTATTACTTTCAAACACGTCAAAAGTTGCCCATTGCAACAACATAAACGTCTTCTATTATTCTCTGTAACACACACACTGCTGTTTTAGTAATCTGAGGACAGACACAAAGACTGGTGAGGAAATTCAATTCAATCCAGCTCTTTGTTCTATAAAATTTTGAATATTTCTGTAAAGCAGCTTCACAGAAGTATGAAATCCGGATGTTACATTTATACAAATGTTATCTCTGATGAGGAACCAGAAGGGAACCCATCTTTATTTGGGGGACATTGATAGTGCAATAATAAATAATTCTGTTCACAAGTACAGCCAGAAATTCATCATAGTTTTAACATAAAACCTGATGTTTGTTGCATTTTGTCTGCTGTTCAGAAGAACACTTGATTGATTAAGAGTAAAACTGTTTAGTCCTAGTGAATGTCTTGCTTTCTATGGATTTACATATGGTAAAACTGGAACAATACAGAGAAGATTAACATGATCCACAAAATCACGTACGACTTGTGAACACTGGCAATTTTGTTATAGTATAAGAGGAATAAACACACTCTAGGACATGTAGTTACTGGAAAGTAATCACCTCCGGCGTATTAAACGGTGTTTAACACTGCTTTTATCACTTTTGTTGCAAGATTTTATTATTTAAAACTTGGGTCGTTTCGACATTTGGGCTAGTACTCAGTCACATTGCTCATTTTATCGCCTCATCATCTTTATCACATTCATTTCCTTTGTAACACTAAAGTGAAAAGTGTTTCTTTTCATCCCAGTTCATGTTCCACCAATTATACATTTGTTTGTGCAAGTTATTGTTTTTTTTTTAATTGCAAGTAAAAACTTATATTGATTTTTAAAAGGCATTACTGCTTTGTTAGCCATATATACACTAACTGGTCACTTTAATAAGAACACCTGCACATTCATGCCATTATCCAGCCCTCCATCCAGCAGTGCAGTGCATTAACTCATACAGACACACACACCAAGAGCTTCAGTTCATATTCATATTAAAGATCAGGATGTGGGAAATGGTTGTGTGTTTCAGATCTCCTTCACATGGGTGTTCTTGGTCTGGGAGTGTAGCAGTGTGTAGATACACCTGGTATTGGGTAAAAGTCTTCAGGTAGGATTACAGCAAGTATATTACTAATACACGGATGTGTTTATCATGGTCTGAGTGATTATATAGATTCATGGGACTGTTAACCAGAGCCTAATGTCACCAATACTGATCAGTGTAGACATATATATATATATATATATATATATACAGATAGATAGTAGTAATGTATAGGTTTTTAGGTTTTCTAAGCTGATGTGGTTGATGTGAGTGAATTCAGTGTACAGGTGAAAGAGGAAAACTTCTCAGACTGATGGCTGTAACAGTCAGAGTGTGAGTAATGTGGATCATTTTAAATGAAATAAAATAATTGATGAGAGTGATGGACATGTCTGTGTGCTGTGAGAGGGTGTTGTAAGTGTTTGTATTATTTAGTCTACTCACCGTTCCGCCATCCTTGATGATGATTTTCTTGGCCAGCAGGAGACTGCGATTCACCCGCTTCTTCTTTTTGCTCTGTGTCATGATATAACCATCCTAGTTGATGTCAATTTTTAGCGAGTCTCCTCCGGGTTTGAATGAGATTATATTAAAAAAGGAGGACCCTTTAAAAGTGAGGCGAACATGTTTTCTTTTTTACAGTTTTACACTTCGCGTCGCCCATTCACGCTCACACACCGCCGCCATTTTGGCACAAAAAAAAAACTCAAACACACGAGCTGTGCGCCATGACGTCATGGCGTCATATCAGATGGTTCGCGGTGGGCGTACGTGATGACGTTAACATCATTCGATGTAGAGGGGCGCGTCCAAATCTGTGTTGTTTTGAATAGAGATGTGACTATGGTCACAAGTTTAAAAATGCGCCAGACATAACAGACAGTGAAACAATCAAACGGTATTTCTTACAACCGTTTCACATCAATTATAAATCATGTTTTTGTATTGAGTATTAAATACAAAAAGATTTCAGGGAGCCTTGATGTCCGTGAGCGTTGGTGGTATAGTGGTTAGCATAGCTGCCTTCCAAGCAGTTGACCCGGGTTCGATTCCCGGCCAACGCAACCTGTCGTTTTTATTCATTAATCACTAAGGCTGACCTACATTTACTTTATTACAGTAAATAAGTCCATCATATCTAAACAATTATAATAAAAACATATTTTCACATTTTCTATTTCTCATGTTTAACAGACTTAAACAAAATAAACTTCATGTTAATAGTTGAATTATAACTATATTAGTAAATTAGTAAATAATATAACTATATAAAGGGCAGCACGGTGGCCCCACAGACAGTGTGTGTATCACAGAGCTCCAGAGATCTGGGGTTGTGGCTCTGATCCTCACTCTAGTCTCTAGGAGGAGTTCAGTGTGTTGTCCCCATGGGCTCCAGTGTCCTCCCACCTCCTGAAAAACACACACCAAAGGCTAATTGGGTATGCTAAATTGCCCCTAGATGTGGGTGTGTGTGTGTTTGTATGTGGTATCCTACAATAAATTACTGCGCTGTCCAGGGGGTATTTTTTCCATGGGCCCAGTGATACCAGGTGGGCTCCAGATAAACCACAACCCAGATATCTATCTATCTATCTATCTATCTATCTATCTATCTATCTATCTATCTATCTATCTATCTATCTATCTATCTACCTGTTTATGCAGTTAATATTAGATCTTATCTGTTGATTTAAGCCACAAAAACTAGAAAATGTAACAATATATCCTAAAGCTTTATCTGAAATTTTTAAAGTAATATTTAATTGACTTAAACAAACACACACTGTTGAATATTCAACACATAAGAAATCCCTTTATTAAAACTCAACTTTTATTAGCCTTAAATCTGAAGACATATCATGACTGTTTCTTACTGAGTATAGTATATGTACATTTTTCATAATAAAAAACAACAGAGCAGACATCCTGCTAATATATATCTAAAAATGTAAATTACTGAACTGAAATGTTATTGTTTCATGTAATGTATTTGCATACAAAAACATACTCTGCAGTGAGTAAACTTTACACCAAACCTACTGAAGTCTGGTCCTGATCTGGTTACAACCATGGCTGGACTCTTTAGTACATACAAATTCAAACTGTTCACAAAAGTTCACAGTTCACAGTTGGGCATGTGTTATCTTTATATGTAATTTTATATTAAAATACACAAAATTAATTACTGCACAAAAGAGACTCAAACTAGTCATTAGTTATTACTGATTACTTAACCAGATATCATAAGTCATTGTAAAGAAACACAGATAACTTAAAATAAGAAACAAACAAATAGAAAAGAAACAAATGAATGCATTAAATTTTGCATTTCTAGTTGGTCATTTTATTATCCCCAGCAGTGTCCTGGAAGTAGAGATCAACGTACTGCAGGATGAGATCGACAGCATTCAGCAGTAAGATATCCATGTTGTTATCGAGCTCCAGCTGGAAGGAGTAATTTCTTACAGGTACGATGTAGGACGTGGCCATTCCAAGAAGTGCTCCAGCCTTCTCCATCTGCACATTAGAGCACAGAGCAGGGACACTGAAATATTCACCATGTAAAATGTAAAAACACACACACACACACACACAATGATTGTGCATATACCAGCTGTTGAATGTGCTGACTCCTGTACACCTGGCTGATGTCTTGAGATGTGTCTGTGCACACCTTATCCACATGAGTCAGCAGTGCCACCTGGTGTACACCTGCAATAAAGACAAAGCTATTGTTTATATGTATACAAATGCCAATTATACCTCCCTTTTCATGTGAATAGTACAACAGTAGGGGCATGCTGCTGATGGTAAATAATCAGCAGCAGTGTGGTGTGATAAAGTGGAGTTACTGTTACTACTTTCAAGATGATTGCTTTTTTTAATGTTTTAATATTCTTATATCACAATGATCTGCCTATGCTAATAAATGATATCTTTTAAAGAACACCACAATTTGTTGTTGAGAACAACACTGCAATTGTTGTTGGATGCCCACGTCTATGGTTACGCTTCTCATTTAAGTTATAGCAGATGTTCCCTTAGCTCTCTTTTGTCTCTCTTTAAGATATTAACATGTTTACCAGTGAAACTTTTATTTTAACACTAATGTCTGGATTATTTCTACATGTTTTGTTTTTTCATACATTTCAATGTTTTAAATGTTTGCTGATATAGGTGATGAAAACCTTACCCAGGCTGCTGATGTTTTCTCTGAGTCGCTGGAACGTGGCACTCAGCCCTTTGGAGTAGGTGTCGATCTTTGATGCATCCACCACAAACACCACACAGTGAATCTTTTCTCTGAGGCTTGGTTTCTTTACAAAACCCACAGTGTCAGCTCTGACCGGCTCTTCTGCACTGAACTGTGAGGTATAAAAAAAATTACTACAGCAACAGCACTAGGCTTTCCACTTTTCTCCTTTATAGGTAGGAGATAGGAATAGGTCTAGGAAAATAGGATTCCTGTAATAACACAGGCCACTGCGGTGACATATAAAAATCACTGTCATACACTGTATAGTCAATATGTATTCAAAAGCAAGGTTTTTATATATAGAGGTGTGTGTGTGTGTGTGTGTGTGTGTGTGTTGGTTGTCCACAAAGACGTTTGTTAATAAATTTATAAATAATAAAGTTTTAGCACCAAATGATCCTTAACTTTCGCTAAAAAAACAGAGGACACATCCTGTGCAATAAAACTGACACACCCTGATTCCACACCTCTTTTATCGGAAACGAAACACACATGAGGCCACACCTCCATCAGTAGAGCTTACACACACATGCTTCCTTGTACTGTGCACATAATGGCCATGGTTCCTTAAATGAAACTGACACACAAAGACACCACCTCCCTCATTATTGTGTGTGTGACATCTTTCTATATTATCTGTACTTATTCCATATTGTTAACAGTGTAAAGTCATACCTGATGTCCCTCGGTCACATGTCCTTTAATAGCACACAGTGCATCATAAAGACTCAGTCCAATTGAATCCCCTTCACCAATCCCCATAATATCACACAGGACCAGAGCTGTGGGGTCTGATCTTACTCCACTCTGTCTGATGGTGAATGACTGGAGCTGTGAGACAGGACATTTTATTTGAACAATTTTCACACAGTATATGTGCTTACACCACATTGAATTCTGAATTTGAACTGGTCAAAATAGATTATATAATTCTAAATAACGGAGGCTCTGAGAGCAGTGCAACTGCAGTTTACAGATTTACATGATTGTTTCTGCAGTAACAGCTTATTCACATGAACGTGCCACATAAACAGATTAGAAAGCATGTGTAATTGGTGATATGGTGATAAATTTCACTTTGTAATAAATAAAAATGTGCAATCATTCGCTGTGGTATAAAAGGAATATAATCCTTGTTTTATTTTAGGTACATTTAGGTACATTTGGGGCAGCCGTGGCCTAGTGGTTAGGGAACCGGTCTCGTGAATGGAAGGTCGGGGGTTTGATCCCCACCCAGGGTAAGACACGACTGAGGTGCCCTTGAGCAAGGTACCTACCTCCCCTAACCACCCGGGCACTGTGGTTTGGGGCTGCCCCCTGTTCTGGGCAAGTGTGTTCACTGCCCCCTAGTGTTCACTGGTGTGTGTGTGTGTGTGTGTGTGTGTGTGTTTCACTGCA
>JAOVVF010000004.1:11484636-11497954 GCA_028565595.1 Duopalatinus emarginatus
CTGTGAGTACAGACTGGTTTTGTTTCACTTTATATATATATATATATATACACACAGACATATATATATATATATATGCAAGCAATCAGTAATAAGTAATCAGTTCACTCACCGCAGGAACCCATCCTAACCGCTTCTCTGTTGATGGATTTTGTTTATTCCTCAATTTTTCAAGGACCTCCTGAAGAGCTTCAATCTGCAAGAACATATGATTAAAGTCTATTTTTCTTTAGAAGCACCTCAGATTGCACTCTTTTAGTAAACCTTTAAAAAAAAAACCCTCACCAGCTCTTTTTCCTCCTGAGCCTTGATATCATCTTCAGCTGAACGCATCTCAACTAAGTCTTCACAGTTTCCAATCCAGACAAAGACATAGCAGGTGAGTGTGAGAATCAGGAGCCGCTCGTTGATCATGATGCCAGTGATCAGTGTGTCTGGATTTAGTCTGGTGACACTGAAGCTCTGTGAGAACTTCCAAGCGTATTTCTGACTTTTATACCTTTGCAATTAAATTAGTTTAATAAAAAATTTATATAGAACAGAAAAGGGGTCCGACATAAAAAGGTGAGGTCATGAACTTATCTACACACCCCTGACACATCCTAATGGAGCAAACATCAGGCAGGGCTATTTTAAGTCCTTCATGTAATTTAGTTTAGGATATGAGTATGATTCCAGACGTCACACACTCCTCTCTGACCTGTGAGTGTCAAACACAACCATTCAATTACAAAATCCACTTCTGCACTTATCTGCTCCATGACCCTCTCTATTTATTTCAGGTACTTTAACTGATATAAAGTATGAGACAGATTAATGAAGAATTACAGATTTCATGCAACAGTTAAGAATTTCCAATATTAACAACACCTCTGCTAAAACAAGACGTGAAAAATCAAATATAAAGGAAAATTTATTTTAATCATTATTGATTAGCTCAGTTTCATGTTTATAGTTAATGCATTAAACGTTTCATATAAATGATTAAAAATTAAAAAAAGTGGTTTTATATAATTTTTTCTTTATAGGAATGTGCTGCTTACACATTACTATCTACACCAATCAGCCATAACATTAAAACCAATTGCCTAAACAGTGGCCAAGACAGCTCTGACCCATCAAGGCATGAACTCCACAAGACCTCTGACTGTGGTATCTGGAACCACAAGCAATCCTTCTGTCAGTCTTCTGTGTGGGATCAGACAAGATCCTGTCATCAGTTCACCTGCTGTGTTGGAGATATTGTGACCCAGTTGTCTAACCATCACAATTTGGCCCTTGTCAAACTCCCTCAAATCCTTATGTTTACAGTTTTTCCTGCTTCCAACAGGAAACATGAGGATGAAACATGAGGAAATGAGGAACATTGTAAAGAGCCAAATTGTGATCCATAGATGAGTGTTTAAAGTATTCGAAGTACTGACCAAGTGGTCCAAGGAGGGACAACATGACCTGGCAACAGGATCATGGGTGTCCAAGGCTCACTGATGGGTGGGGAGTGTATGAAGGCTTAAAGATTTAAAATGAAGTAATAAAAGTATTTTGTCCAGCGTGTCCACAACCCGTTGAACTGTGTAAGGGGCTTCAGATGAAATTTTCACACAGGCTCAACACAGTCTGCATTAAATAAATGAAATATTAGCGGCCACTGTGCAATTTAAAGCATTCATGTACAGTCCAGTGCACATCTATGCAATGATACAGAGATTGAGGAACACTTAACAAGGATATTTTCTGTATTTCTTGAGGATGAATGACTGAATGAATGAATGAATGAATGAATGATGTTTTGAATGTTTACTTTTCAGTGGTGTGACCTCAATGACAGAAACCTGCTTGGGTTTGCTAAGAGATTTATTCAGCAGGCCAGTAAATCCAGCCAGACAACATTGTGATGTACACAAAACAATGCCATACAATTTACATAACTCTGTAACAACTAAAAAATAAACAGCAACTTTAAACCTGTCTGGGTAGTAAAATAAAATTCATTAAGCACTTCAAATAATCCAACAAAACCTCACCATCCTCAAACTTGTTATGAAGAAGAAATATTTCACATTATTGGGTTTTCTTGAATGGGCTTAACACACACACACTTTCTCTCTAGCTCTCTCTCTCTCTCTCTAACACTCACTCACTCACTCACTCACTCACACACTCACACACTCACACACTCACACACTCACACACTCACACACTCACACTCACACACACACACACAAATGCATGTACCCACTCACACCAATACCAAGTCACTACACATCACTACACAAGAAGATGAAAATGTCATCATTGAGAACAAAATATGAAGTCCAAGATGAAGCTGTGTGTAAAGCTCCACATCTGCATTAAATATTATATTAAAATACTTGGTACATTAGTGAAAAAGTAAAGCATAAAAAGAGCCCTGAAATAAATAATACACCGTTTAGTATTTAATTAAAAACCAGTAGTGTTCCTGTGTCCCAACTGTTTGGAAAATAACACAAATGTCATACAAATACATTTTTTTTCATAATTTAAAATACCACCACTAAAAACCAGATTTTTATAATGTTATTTTTTCTCTTACTAGGGCTTCTTGTAAACCATCACATAACTGGCTTTACTTTACTAGTCTAAATACTCCACCAATAATTTACCTGCATGAAGAATTACTAAGTAAGAACATTTTGCTCTTAAAAAAATAAATATTATAAAGGGAATGTGTTCATTCTTCATTCTAAGAAACACGTTTATCACACTGATAACCCGATGAGGCTCTATTAGCTTGAAGATATCATAGATTGTCTCAGTAAATATCAGGCACTTGGGAGTAATCTCGGCTCCAGTAAGTGGTGGTGAAAAGCCAGTCTGGAGAGTTGGTATGGGGGTTTGGACCCTGATGAAACCACCTGCTCAAAAAAATGAGAGAACAGACTTGAGTCACAATCTGCCTGATAAGCATCACACTGTATCTCAGTTATAAATGTTATAATAAAGTAAATGAGGTGTAAATGGTTTCAAACTCACACTAGATTTACACTAATTTACAAAGATTCACTAACTCCCTTATGTGTGTATACTGAAATGTATAAATCTTAGCGTGCAAAGTTTAATAATGGTACAGATTTACATCTAGTCCTGTCTATGAATTTCCATCAAAAGAAAGTCCACAACAAATGTAACTATATACAGTTTAAAGGTCATAGTTTAATAAAACTATTGGGCTATTTTCATACAACAGCATGGGATGAAGTATGTTATTCCTTACAGCTTCTCTCTTCTGGTTCACATTCTTGTTATCAAAAATGCAAAACATCAACAAGCTAAACTTAAGAAAACAACAACACAGCACACAGGTCAAACCTTGAGCCAGAGATGGAGCCTCTAATTTGCACGGCCGAGCCACAGGGCAGATGGAGGAAGGAATTAAAAAGCAGACATGGCTTACAGTGTTAGTGAAGTTAGTATAGTTACAGTTTATTCATACACTGCACATAAAGTAAGTTTAATTAAAAAACAGATGTTTAACAAAAGAGACGCATATTAGTTAATAGTTTTCTGTAAGAAGACTTTTAACATTTAAGCAATATTTATTGATTAGTTTTATTCAGACTTACAGAGAGATTTTTCTATAAACAAACAAAAAAGTTAAGCATCATATTATAAGTCTCATTTGAGTAACTGGTTTAAGCTCACATTGTTGTGTATAATATGTGTGACACTCAGTGCACAGTTATCAGTGTGATGTCATAATAGGCCTTCCATATTTGCCTGAAATCTGTATGCACAAGCCCTTAGTCATGAGCTTTACTCTAAAAGCAAGAAAGTGGAAAAAAAAAAATCTTACACACCTTGTCTTCCAGTCCTCATCTGACTTGGTTCGGCCTTTGCATGCTGCTCTCTGCTTTTCCTCTAGCCTCTTTTTCTCCTCACTTGCCAAATCTGAGGGCATATGGCGGAAGGTCAAAGGTCAAACTTAAGCTCCTGAACAAGTCACTAGGATGCATTTTTGAAATAAAAAAAATAAGGCGACATGAAACAATAATTAATATATATATATATATATATATATATATGTATACACACACACACACACACACACACACACACACACACACACATCATTATATTCCTTATAAGAATAAACAAAAGTCATTATAATAAAAAACGTTTCAATATTAGTAGTGTAACAATACTTTGTGCCACCTTTCTAATGAGTTACACCTTATCCCACATTCATTCTGATAGGTTTGGCCTCTTCCAACAGGACAATGCACAACCACACACATTAACAAAACTGTTCTGCAGGAATTATGGTGTTCACTGCCAAAAGAATATTTCTGGAAGCTCACTGAGTCTATGCTCTGTTGTATTTCTGCAGTCTTATGCTCCTACCAAGTATTAGACTGGTGCACCAGTTTTTCTGGCACTTAGAGTCATACTATGGAATAACAAAAAAAAGCTACAGATTATTATTATTATTATTATTATTATTATTATTATTATTATTATTATTATTATTATTTTTAAGTATCTAGTTGCTCTGGTGGCAGAGATAAAGACAAAGAAAAAGAAAGGCAAAGACAAATCTCCAGCTTTATTGATGACATTAAATACAGATTTTTTAGTATGTAAGTGTGTTTCCTAACATTACCAATGTCTCCATTTTCCATGGCGCGGATGTCGGGTCTCAGTCTGCAGTCAGTTTTGGGAATTACAGCTTCGATCTCTTCATCTAGCTCGTTTAACTGCATGGCAAACAATGTGAAACTGTACATCTGCAGCAGAAAAGAAGATAGAAACACAGATGTCTGTCAGATTGAGTTAGCCTACAGACTTTAATAACTGGATGATGAATGAAAAATGTGTAAATGTGCGTGTATCTGGATGCTAAGGGACCTGAGCAGAGTTGGCTGGTCGTGGTGAGATTTTCCAAAGTAACTGGCTGCCTGGAATCTCCTCCAGCGAGTCACTGCCTGGTTGTGGGCTTTCCTCAGATCCAGCACTGGAGCCCTGGGGAGCACAGTGAATCGGTGACAATTAGTAATACAAATTACCATTATCATGCCTTCTGATCCTTGATATCAACTGTATCAACATCTCTAATCCATCATGTGCAACAATCAATTTATTTATAAATGAGCATCACAGCATCCTTTCTTATCCATTTATATGCATATATGAACAAGTTAATTGCTGCCTCTCTTATGTTAAAGCAGCTATCAACAGCTTTTCTCTCTCACCGTACACACTTTGTAAATAGTTACCATAATGTACATCGCTCATCGCTTAAAATACAGCCAGAGAAGAAGAGCACACCTCTTTACTGCTTTTCTTGCCCTCTGTGACCTTATCGTTCCTCTTGTGAGCCTCAAACATTGCCGGATCCACTGCATACATGCACTCTGTCCATTTCCCATACAGAACACACACTTTCTTTTTGCTGTAAATAAATGAGATTTTTTTTTAAAGGTCAGTGACCTCTGACATGACATGAAATGAGTAAAGCATATTAGAGATATTTAAATGAAAGTGTTTACCTTTTGTCAAGAATGTAGCCTTCGACTTTGTGCAGCTCTTTGCCAAAAAGACCACAAGGTTTGAAGCTGAGAAAGCATTTCTCTCCAGTTCTGGTAGAAACACAGAGCAGATTTGGAGTGCACTGTTCACTGCTCTGTTAGTATCATTATATACAGTGTATCTTTAAGCTTTCATATGACATAAAAAATCATGTCTTATATATTAAGACAATTCATAAAAATATTTGGGACAGATACTAGTTTAAATCAAATTTTCAATCATAAAGAAAACACAACAATATTCCCAGTTTGTTGTTATTCTGTTGAAATTGTATACTTGCATTTTTATTTATTCACTGTTTAATTATTGCGATTATCAACATCAGGGTTTTTTTTATTTGTTTTGCACTGTTATTGATTTGACATAAACATATGTCACATAGCCTTATTAGTGCAGAAAAAACTACATCATACACCACATATCTATTTAAAATGAAGGCAAAACATTAAAATCTAAAGTATTAAACTGTGACTAACACTGGTAAGTTTAGTAATTTACTATAATAATACAGGGGCACTCATGGGCTTGTGCTTACTAGCTTGTGACTGGAAGGTCATCAGTTCGATGCGCTCACTGACAAGACACGCCTGAAGTGCCCTCTGGTGTCTGCTCACTAGTGTGTGTTTAACTGCACAAATGGGTTCAATGCAGAACTCAAATTGGATTTGTGATTTTTTTCAAGATCAACTAATTTATTATAGGTTATGGAGATGAAGCTGGATGTGGAATAAGCAGTGCTGCTCCTAGAGAGGTATGCAAACTCAATCTGTATTAAGCTTTTGGTTGTTTTCTATGGCATGACTTCTATAACAATTCAAGTAAATCACTTAGAAAGTCAGATAAGGCAATAATTTAAGGGTGAACCGCTTCTATAAAAACTTTCATGCAGGTAACAAGAGCTTAAAAGCTCACAAGAGCTCAATATAAAGAAAAACAGGACAGTGATGAACTCTTGAACATTCTCATGTATTTCAGTAATAAATTATCAAGGTAAATTTGTACATTTATAGTGTAATAACTTTCAAGCTGAAACATTTGGCTACTCTTGCCTAATGAACCTTCCTATAAATAAATAAAAAAGGTTTTGAAAACACTAGCTCCTGATTCCACACTCACTCACTTGTGGTTGATCACCTCCACATTGCCATACTGTTCAATCCAAAGCTGCCCCACAATAATGTTGTGAACACAGCATGTTGGGTTTGTCCATGTGTACGCCTCATTATACCTGGAAGGAGTAAAATCATCATCAAGTTGAATGATATCCAACAGATTTATACTAAACGTAAATGACCTATTAGTCACCATACAGGCCACTTCAGAATTTTTGGCACCCATCATGACAAGAGTATTAGTCTATAAATAAACAAATTGATTTTACATGTGAGCAATTTGGTCAAAATCTGAGATGGAGTACAATTTTGACTAATTCAAAATCTGTTTTAAATTAGTCTCTTATAACAGCACAGCTTGTCATGTTTTGGTAGCCATATGAGTGTATGTAATGTCTGCATTCTTACTTCGGCAGCTCCAGAGTCATGATGCCTTTTGGCTCAGCCTCCACACTTTTACCCCAGAACTTCAGCTTAGGGTAGATGGACCCATGGAAAACAAAGTCTTTCTGCAGGCCCTCAGCATGAAAAGCACTAACTGGAGGATGGTGGCTCACCTGCTCTGAGATGACCCGGAACCCCAAATCCTCTCTGAGGAAAAAATAAAGAATAGATATGTGTTCCTGAAAACTGTAACCAGTATCGCCTTTGCACTTATTATATTACAGACTTAATTAAACATTTATTTAACTGGCCATTAAACATTTAAACAATAATGTGTTTAATGTGCTTGAACACAGTCATTAGTCAGCGCTGGTGTGTTTTACATTTACCTGACGAGTTCATAGGTTTCCCCCAGCAGGGGGTTAAAGGGTTTCCCAGTCCTCTCCCACTGAGACGCCACCGCAGACACTGCAAACGCTGCTACACACTGATGCGCGCACACACACACACACACACACACACACACACACACACACACACACAGTTTGCTATCTAGTATTTAGTCAGTAAGTATAGGAATTAAGCATTCATACTCTACATGTTAGATTCAATTACATAGTGAATATAACATAGCAACTGACTGCAATTCAAACAGTGCCCAAATGAGTTGATCACTTGATTTAAAATGGGATTTAAAAAATTATTTAAAACTCACAAATTCGTCATTTATTTTATAAATTATTATCAGAACAAAAGCTATAATTATATAAAAATATGTTTTCTGTGTTATTATTTTAAATAAGGAATGTACATAATATTTTTGTGTTTAGTTTTTCTGCACTTACATATGAATTATGTAACAGAAACAGACAAATTTCCCACTTATTTTCCTCCACTAAACAACTAATGTTGTGTCTAAACAAAAGATAACACAAAGTGTTTTTCATATTACAGTTACAATTCCTGTTACCTCTTATGCAGCCTCCAGATCTACTAAATGGACTTTTTATTTCTCTGTCCCTACTGTAATGGTTCATAGCATCTGTGCCAAGTTAGTGGACAATAACCTAAAAACAACTTGATTATTAATATTGCTTTCTTGTGCTTTGAATATGCGAACTAGATTATAGTTTACAGTTTATTATTCATGTCGGTTTACCTTCATTCTGTCTATAGAGTCAGCGGAGTCGTTAGCCTGCTGAATAAGATAAGTATGCTCCATATACTCTGTGAGTCTCTGTAAAAAGCTGAGCGGCTCGTTGAAGATGACTGGCATAGTGATCTTAGACAGCTCCTAAAGAGACAGAGACAATGTTCAATGTTTCAGGTGGGATCAAGGAATAATTAACAATAACTTCATAATTAATAATATAATAAAATAAGAAATAATTTAAAACAATGTTCAACTCCCAATCTATGCTAATATTTAATACTACAAAGAATTAAATGAATGAAATAGTCTTAATTTTGTCAACAAAGGTGCTTGTTGATGTATGGGTTTGGAATTTCGTTAATAATTGTTAAATAGCTTAAATATTTTTTTCTGATGTAATCATCCATCCATGAAAGAAGACCCTAGGATTAGGTGCTACTTATTGATAACTAAAGAACTCTAATGGAGACCTTCACATAAGAATATTAAAGGATATTAAAATGAGATGACTAATTTCAGTCTTTTTACCATTCCAATGCACTTTCTCAGTATACTCCAGATACTGAAGTTATTTCTGGAAAACATGGGTGCTGGCAAACTTGTCCTGAGAAACAGAAACAAAACAAAAACAAAAAAAATATAGGTATATTCATTTGTAATACATTTTTGATACGTACTGATACTTGGGGTGACACAATTGTTGTTTAAAAACAGTAACACACACATCACAATATGCAATATATTAAAAAACTCAGTTTAATTTTAATAAACATTTTTATGTTGCTTATCACACTTATTTTTACCAGCTTAAAATGACAATTGGACTCTGAATCCAATTTCCAGCCTTACAAGGATACAGAGCCTACACATTTGGGCGAAATAATATGAACATCTGAATGAAGAATTCATCTGGAAAAAAACTGAAACTTTAAGCTTGACAGACTTTCATTTCCAGCTTTACCTCTACCCAAAGTCCAAACTACCAAACTCATCATTGGACAAATGCATTCCTGATAGAGGCACAACTGGGCAATCATAATACTTGTGTAGAGTACTTCTTCTCATATAACAGGAAAGGAGCCTGTATGGAAACTGGGTTGATTTGATCAACCAAGAGAGAAAGCTCGTCTAGACAGGAGCAGTTATTCACATAAGAAAATTTTTACATCTTTCTTGAACTATGTCCTAAGCTTCATCAGTGTGTCTTAAAAAAAACATTTATGTTCATCAGATTATTTCAGTTATCCAAGAGAAAGAAATTATGGCTGTACTAGTCCAGTTATTTTAAAATGAACACACAATGGATGTTTATTGCTTTACAATTAAGGTTGCATACTACTTGATTAATACATTAAATCCTTGTGTTGTGGTGGTGTGAGTAGTTTAGAGTCAGACCAGAGGTGCATGCAGATCTAGTCCATTTTTGGACACTACAGGTTGTAGTTGAATACAGTGGAAAAAACCTTAAAGACGCTCATTTAGACATGGCATGAAATGTCTTTCGTCCTAGATATTACATGATCAACTGTCAGTTGTATTATAAAAAGTGGAAGCGTTTAGAAACCACAGCAACTTAGCCATTAAGTGTCAGACCACATAAAATTACTGAGCAGGGTTGCTGAGTTTTGTGTTTATGCTTCTCTATCAGATTGACTGAGTTTGGCCAGGAGAACATTACCTGCCTCACTGCATTGTGCCAACTGTAAAATCTGGTAGAGGAGGGATAATGATATGGGTTTTCCAGTGGTTAGCCAAGACTCCTTAAAATCTTAATACTTCAGAATACCAAGACATTTTGGATAACTGCATGGTTCCGACTTTGTGGGAACAGTTTAGGGAAGGCCCTTTTCTGTTCCAGCATGACTGCACCCAGATGCCTAAAGCAAGGTCGTCTTGCAAGGCATTGTTAGGAAAGTTTATTGTAAAAGACCCTGAATGGCCTGCACAGAGCCCCGACCTCAACCCATCAAACATCCTCATTCAGGATGAAATAAAACAGAGATTGCAAACTAGGCCCTCTAGTCAAATATCAGTGTGTGACCTCACAATTGCTCTTCTGGATAAACGAGAAAAATTCCCACAGACACGCTCCAATACATGTACCGTAATAAGTGACTTCAGTTTGAAGAAATATTTTCTTTAATATATTTATTGTTTAGTATTTTCACCATTTTCACCCATTCTTTTAAAAGGTGCCATTTGTGAGTCACGGGCAAGGTACTCATTTGTTAACACAGACAAAAACTTTTCGTCCTTGTCCTCGTCACTCTGTTAACGCCTTTATCAGTTTTCATGGATTAACTGTAAAGTTCAAATTACTAGCCGTTACGTTTGGCTGCTTCATCAATCTTTTAGGGTTTCAATGTGAGCTCCTCCTCCGGTGCACACCAACTAAATTATTTATTTCATTATATGACCAAAACAAACCATAGAACAGAGGATGATTATGATAAAAAGCTCCATTACTCTAAATATTCCATTAGCCTAGTAACAGTAACATTGTATTAATAAGGAATCTTGGGGCTTTCTTATTTTTGTCATTGCATGTTATGAATTTGCTCACCATGCTTATTACTCACCTGTGTTTTTTGGCTCCACTGGGTTTGACTCCTTCATCCTCCTCCTCTTCATCACCATGCCAATCCTCCTGGGACATCCTCCCTCCAGTAAGACTCACCACACTATGATAGAGTTCTGACCTGTTCTCGTCCACTTCCTCCAACGAGCAACTCAACTCTAGGCAGCTCTGTGAATGCTCTGAGTCGGAATCTACAGCAAACACACACACACACACACACACACACACACACACACACACACACACACACACGCATGCTAAGAAAAGAAGCTGCCATCAAGCTACCTGATGAAACCAGAGTAGAGGATCGGGTGGTTTTTAAAGGAGCCGAAACGCTAGAAGAATGAAACTGTACATGAAAAACACAAAACTACACATAAAACTGATTTATTCACTACAAAATTAAGATGTTTGGAGTAAATGTACTGCTTTAAGTTGTGATAAGTTTACTGAAGCTGCATATGCATTTCTTAAAAACTGTCAACACAGTCGGTTGTTCTACTTCAATGCATCATTAATGAAACCAGAAACAATGGTCAACCAACTATGGAACAACAGCCAACTATGGAATTTGTGCCAGAAAGGCAGAATTTGTGCACAACACATGCATTGGTGATCTTATGGCATATGGCCAAATCCCACCCTAGGTTCACACTAGCAAGTAAATGACAATTAGGCATGACATTATAAAGCTACAAATAACTTTTATTAACTTTAACTTTAAATTAATCCAATCCAATCCTGTGTGGGCTCAAACAGTTCCCTACTCACAACTTTAGTTCCTACCTGCAGTTAGTTCCTGCAAAAATTAAGAAAATTATATGGAATGAATATATGATTTTTTATTAAGCTTGCTTTGCTAATATGTCAAAGAAATATGCCAACAAAACCATTAAGAAATAACATGGGAAAAAAAAACATTCCCCACCAGCCACCACTGGACATAAGCGATTTGTTGCTTGCTAGTGAGAACCAAGGTTAACCTCCTGGCAGATGCAACAAGTTTGCATCAGTTACATCATGAATGAAGGGCTTGTCATAGCTGAGCGTGAGCTTTTTCACTGCACAAGACTGAATGACAAAATATTTTGTTTATTTTGTTATACACAGACTTCTGAAGACATCTGATTAAGGTCCTGATCGATATTTAAATTTTTCCTAATTTTTCCTAATTTTTTATGTGTGCAACCTTATATGCAATGTGCAACATTATATGGACATAGAACAACAGAACATCTCAAGAATAATACTCAAGCCACTGGACTCACATCTCACACCTTGTTCCTATTCACAGCAATGACCAGGATAAAATACTTTACTGAAGGTGGGTTTTCTGCATATTTGCAGAAAATTGCATATTAAGGATGCAAGTACTTTTGGATCTCACAGCACTTATTAGTATTATTACTAAGTACTTATTAGTAAATAGTAAATTAGGGGAAAATGAAGGAGCACTTACAGGAGAGCGCATCGTAGAAGTCGTCCTCGCTGAGAATGGCGCTACGGGGAGACGAGCCTCGAACCACAGACTGCTCTAGCTCATGATGCTCTGTAGCCAAAGTCTGCAGTGCTTCTGACAGAATCTTGTTCTTCTCCACTTCCTGTTCCATCCTCAGGCAGCGTGTCTACACCAACACACACACACACACATTAAAAATTTGAATTAAAAATTTTAATAATTTGGGCAATTAAAGATTTTTCTACTAAAAGATACCATGTCAACCTCTATATTTACAACCTAATCTAGCGGTGGTGAAACAACTCTTTCTGTCACAGTTTAAAGTTCAGAACTGTATTTTAGTGGCGTTCTTACTGATTGCCTGCATCATCCACACACTCTGCCTCATCACCAGAGATAAAAGGAAATGTGTAAACATGAGCCTTATATCTACTTTTAGGGGAAAAAAAAGAATGAATATGCTTTAATACAGCTATGGATATAATAATAATAGAACTCAAGTATCTTTTGCTTAAGTATTAAGAGCACTTTTTGCGTACTGTCTATGATTAAGATAAGCTATGATTAATTCTCTAAAGGATCTGATAGAACAGAAGCGGACTGTCGTGTTCTAGTACACTCCTTTGGAAACACAATCCATCGGGTATCATGTAACTGGCGGCCCTTTGCAAAAACATGCACTGACAGACCTGATGGACTGCCACCACTGCTGGTGTCTCTTACATACAGGGTAATACAAGGACAAGGTCATAAACATCAGTCAGCTCCATCACACACCCATCTCATAAAAATAGAATAATAATAATAAAATAAATTAATAACACCTGGGAATTTTGGATTTCATAAACTTATGACTATTACTTTATAGTACTTCTATTTTGAAATCTCAGTTCTGATTGGTTAGATTTGTTATCTAGATTGTTCATGGGGACAGCATATGTGCCACAACATAAATATATTAATATATTATATTAATATATATTAATTCTAATTCTCTGGCTACCTGCACTTTTGTTTTTGTTTATTTTTACACATCTGTGTCACCCAGATGAGGATGGGTTCCC
>JAOVVF010000004.1:11498054-11510976 GCA_028565595.1 Duopalatinus emarginatus
TTATTTTCTGTAAAGCTGCTTTGAGACAATGTTCATTGGTAAAAGCGCTATACAAATAAAATTGAATTGAATTGAATATATATTTCTTGATATGGTGATACAATATTTCTGTAAGTAACATATGAAGTCTTCACTGTAACTTCCACTTTCAGCCATCTTTAGGGCAGAGGAATTTATGCTTTGTGGTTTCTCTGTAACAAGACAAGCTAATAGGTTTTTCTGTCTTTTAAATTTCAAAAAGAGAGGAAAAAGACAGGCTTGTGAGGATATGAATTGTTAGAGACGCTAAATGTAAATCTAACATGTTTCATGGAAATTCGACATATTAACTGTAGCTTTAAATTGATTAAAAGTAATATGTGCCATTCTTTAATAAATAAAACAAGTGGTAACAGTGAGACCTCACAATTATACTATGTTAATTATGTTCCCATAGCAGCAATATCTCACTGAGATACTGTTACATAAATCTGGGTTAGCACATTTTTAATTCTGCTATAGATTCAGGTCAAAAAAGGCACCACACCTACGGCACCACCTACATATATTAACTTAACATATACAATAATAATACAATATAAATGAAATAGTTTATTATCAATATATTAACTTGTATTGAAAAGATATTTAAATTAACTGGATATTCAATATTTACATTAGATTAGATTTTGAATATTCAATAAAAAAATATATATCAGTACTGATTCTTTTTTTCTCTAAAGAAAACATCTGGTTTTAGAAAAGCAGTTGCATCTTCACAGCTTGCATGCTGCCTCCCTTCCCCACCTGAGAACTTTCTCTTTCAAGATTTTAGTAGGCAGGGGAAAGTGACATGGATACTCCTGATCTTCGGAGAGATCACAGAGATATTCCTGATCGAGAACATTATCCTATCAAACTTGCTAATGAGCATATTAGCCTGTGTTATCAGTGATCAATCTCCTGGCCCTCACCCAGCCTTCAACCCTGTGGTCCCGGGTTTGTGCTGCCCGAGTGTCAAGCTGTCACATGCTTAGTAACACACCGGATCTCAGGTTATCACACTGATAAACCATCACCTCCTCCTGTACTACCTGACGCAGTAACAACACCAAATATGTCTCGACAGCACTGTATAACCAGTAATAACATTACTGGTTATATTTAATATAACCTGCTCAGCTCATTAATGCTAACAGAAACTGGTTTTAATGGTTTAGGAAGTGTGCATAGGTTTTCACCTCACATTTCCTCAGAACTTTGTCCTAGACTCATTTTGATATTACTTGTGTTCTCAGTGCTCATGATGCTGTTAAGCCTGTTGTCTAGATCAGCTGTATATTTATTAAGATCATGTTACACTTTAACTGCACATAGGTAAATTTAATTAGAGCTTTCAGAGCAATGGGGTGAACACTTGTGCAATCAAAACTAAACTTAACTCAAAATATTGATCCTTTGTTTTTTTTTTGTGTGTGGATTTACGACTTACAATCCCAGGTACATGTATTTCACAGCCAGCTTCTAAATAATATAACAAAGTCTGAGGGAGGTTAACACTTATGCAAAGCATTTTTTTCTTCCACAGAAAAAAAAACTGCAAATAATCCTGAGGGGAAAGTCTCTGTCAGTTTTTTGTCAGCAATTTCCCTTTAAACTTGCCTGCTTTGTAGTTTTTTCTGTTTGGAGCAAATGGCTGCAGTGCTTGTATAACTTAACATTACAATTTAAAACATTTAAATTATACATTTAAAAAGTGCTGTCTCCTTAACTCTAGATGTCTTTTACCAAATAATGTTTGTTATTTTCCCCCGAAGAAGTCAACGTATTATTTGCTTCACCATTTCTGAAGCTTATTTATACTGAATCCATAAAGTTTGTAATAGTGCACAATTAAAACAGGCAGAATTACTGTAATACATTAGCACTTTCTGATTAACTCTCCTCTTTATGCATCAGTAAATTAAATACAGTATATTGCTCCATACCCTCTCCTGTTTGGAGAACAAGTCGAGACACTGACGGAGAGTCAAACAGGTCTCACTGGATGCCTCACACACCTCTTTGAGCTTCTGCTGCACAGCCACTGGTAGACCTGCACCAATACAAAACACACGTATACACACACATATACAAAGAAATGCCTTAACATGAAGAAAGAGTTGATGGTACTAGGATCTTGAATATAGTCAAACTAGTATTTGACTATATCTAGTATTTCCTATTTTGAGATTACAGTAAACCAAATATAAGATATGCATTAAACCTGTTTTTTAATTTCAAGACTTGTTCTTGCAATTGTCATTTTAAGCACTTATTTCTAAAAAACAAACAAACAAAACAAGCAAAGGTGTCTACCAAAAGTTTAAGGCAAAAAATAGGTTTAATAATGATATATATGTTTATAGTACAATATAGTTATACACATAATAATTATAAAAGATATAAAATCCTAGATAAAGTTGACTGTATTAAGTCAAATTAATTTCTATTGCAATACATGCTGCTGCTTCAGATTAAACTCCACTGTGTGTACACAACTCACACATAACCATTTAAACACAGCTTAAATCTGTAATTGTAGCTGAGCTCTGAACACCAGGGTGCATAAATTCAGCATTAAATCCTCAGCTCTGGATAAAGCTCTTATTAGTAATGTGCATTCTCTACATAATCCAGACAAGAGACTGCTGTCACATATTTATTTGAACCTAAATGTAGATGTCTTTGTGGTTAGAGAGTAAGAAATAAATATGTAAAGGTTTTGTCACATACTGAAATGGCCTGTCCTGACATTATAGCATTATGAGCATTATAGGCTGTTCTTGTTAAATTAATAATGAAAAGATATAAATATATCTGTTCTTACCTTTAACAAGTGCATCTTCTTTCACCATGGACAGAAGGGACAATACCTCCAACTCCAACTTCCCATGACACACCTCAGCGCTCTAATAGCAGTAAAAGAAAATTATGGGAAAAGAAAATCAGAGAGGAGAAATTGAAAATAATAATGATATAAGCTGTATAAGCTAAAAGCAGAACCATATCACAACATTACAGTTATGCAGGTCCAATAAATATTCTTTATTTAAGATGCTGTGTGTATGAATATGAAATTTTTCGTCATTCAAGGGTGTGGATGAAAGAAGTATTCTGTGGAAGGTTTTAAACTGTATTTTAAAATTAGAGCACTCATTATGTGACTAAAACCAACAGAAAGTGACGAGGGACTGAAGAATAAGCAGAACTTTTTTCCTACAAAAAATGTATTCCTTGAGATAAGCTTTTAAAAATATATATGATTAATAAACAGATGTTGCATTTATATATTTAATATTGGAATGGTGTTCCTTAGTTGTTTTAGTGTATTTCGAAGCAAAATATAAAATCCTATTAAAAAGTGGCGCTCAGATAATCATTTAAGTTGATATAACTTGAGAAAATGTGATTAGGGGATTAAAATGTGTATTAAAAAAAACTGAAGTATTAAAACAATGTTTATTTCTACAGCATGCTAATAATGTTCCAATAAATTAGTGTCCAGAACATTGTGCATCATTGTATTGTTTATTCTATGTATTAGTTTTATGTGGTTAATTGTTGTTTTGTAAGTTGATTCCTCCTGTCCTTTTTTTTACAGTCAACCAGCCAAGTGTTGAAAGTGAGCAATTCCTGCCATAAAATACTGTATTCTTCTGTATTGTAATCTAACTCGCAAACATCAGAATGAATGTAAACTGTTCCTTCCTTACCATCAGAGACTCTGTCAACTCAGCCACTGACAACACCACATCCTCATCTTCCTCACTACCCTGATCCTGTGAGCAGTAATGATTGCTGAATGCTGAGTGTGCCTCTATAGCTTCCAACCATTTCTGGAACACACAAACACACAGCATGTAATATATACAGCATGTGTTGTCTGAGGGTCAGTATGAAAAAAAAATAACAGATTTTTTTTTTAGGAATGATTCAAACCAGTTCTCACTTTTCTGGTAGCTGCTGGGTTGCCTTTCGGTGAGACTTTAAAATAATGGATGCTGTCATCAAAGCACTTGACTGTAAAGTAGCAGCTGTCTTTAGTCTGTTAGGAACAAGGCCACATATTAGGACACTGACTATATTAAAAAGAGCTATATGGGTCTAATAAAACATTTTTTTATTAATAAAGATTGATCTTACACTACATTGGGCCTGGGTCAGAGCTTTGCAGCCTTTACTCTGACTGTTGGTTTTAGCATCAGACCTCAAACAAGAACAAAAATCAAGTATCTGTTAGAATTAGAAAAAGTATTGATTATATATTAATCAGTGCAGGCTGGGGGCGTGTCTTTGATTGGTGTCGGTGGGTATGTTCTGGAGTTCATATATATATTTGTGAGTATATTAGAGATTTATGAAATATCCTGTCAAGCTGATTTACATTAATTATTTCTCTGTTTGGTATCTCCTACTTGCACATTCTAAGATAAGCCACTAATACAGGTACTCTACAGCATTGTTAAAAGGTCTGTTTCTGCTTTATAGCTAAAGATTTCTTTAGCTCTTAGACAAAGACAGTACCCATTTTTAATCCAGCATGAGTGTAAAGGCGAAGAGGCATTGTTTAAAATCACTCACTGTTTTGAGTACCATGACAAAACTCCATCTTGAAGAACAACCCAACAGGAACGCCACCCAAAGAACCTGGTGCTCTGAAGAGATAAAAAAAGTTACAGAAAAGTGTCCTCATATAAAAAATGTTTTAAAATGTCTCCAAGATTAGCTGAATAGCTAATAGCTTATGCTGGGTCATGAGCTTAAAAGTCATGACTTTTAAGGCATACAAACAGACATAAATAAATGCATAATTAATAGAAGGAAGTGTGATGAACTCTCCAGGAAGGAAGACTCTAGATGAACTGTGTCACATTCCCCAAGACATTCAGTAAAACTTAGCAGCTAATTTGCTTGTAAAACTTGTTTAGTTTATTACTGTTTACATTACTGTTTACATTGTAGTATTTTTCTTCCAAATAGAATGATTTCTAAATCATTCTTTACTTTACAGCACATTTTTGCATGTGATTAAGCATTGTATATATATATTTCAGTTTTCCCTCAAATAGAGAGACTCTAAGTAGTGCACTCTCTGTCGTAATCCCAGCAATAAAAGCCATAACCAAGAATTAACAAGAATATAGACAACATTTAATGTGTGGGCGAAGCAAATTATAAAATAAATTACCTTCCACAGAGGACCATCAAACATCTCAACGTAACGCCTTGGTCCCTATGAAGAAAAAGCATTGCTGAGTGCTTTAGTCATTATAACAATCATGGCTGTTATGGGAAAATGTGTACTGAAACATTTTTCATTCTTCTTATAACAGCAACTATATCATCTTAGAACACGCATGTTAATATAAACCTGTGAAATTTAACACATCCTGACCAATCAGAATCCAGAATGCTATAGTATTGTGGTATAACTGTTAAGGGAATGAGTTACTCTTCTGACCACTGTGCAGTGGAATAGATGCTGAATTTAATCCATCTGTACAGTGAAACCCACACATACACACTAGTGAGCACTAGAGGGCAGTGAGCACACATGCCCTTAAATACAGTGCCTAGGGAGCAGTTTGGGGGTTAGGGGGCTTTGCTCAAGGGCAGCAGCTCAAGGGCAGCAGCCTTGTCAGTTGCAGGGCTCAAACCTAGAAACTTTGAGTCCCACATTGGGTTCCTTAAACACAAGCCTACAGCTGTCCCAATGTAGTGGATTTTGTCTGTGTGCAGAACTTACTTTTATCAACCTGCCATCCAGGATCTGCCTCATCTCTGTGTCCTTTGCAAGATCGAAGACAGTTTGACCTGAAAACCCACCATATTGCTCAATGAATCAAAGCGTATCTGAATCACACACTTGTGATTCATGTACCTACATCATTAAAGAGAGCAAGTATTATTTCTATCCTGAAGAAACCCACTCTAGATCCCTCAGACTTCAGCAACTACCACCCAGTCTCTCTTTTCATTCTAAAATCCTTAAACACACAGTCTATAGCTAAATGTCCCGGACCTCTTACACAACAACACTACACTACCTTCAAGATCCCAATTAGTATGGCTTTAAATTATGCCGATGATAATGATTATGAACAATACCGTTATTGTTTCTGATGGTGGGGTTGGCACCATTCTGCAGCAGTTTGACTGCACAGTGTTTCTGGCCTCTGTATGCAGCACAGTGTAGTGGAGTGTTACCCAGCAGGTCTGTGCAGTTGATATTTGGAGGTTTCTCTCTGTTCAACTATGTTAAGAAAGAAAAAACATAAACAACACGAAAGAAACACACACTTAGTATAACGTTAAACAATAAATAAATGAATAGACCAGAACTATTTATTTAGATTTTGTTAGATGGTCTGGTATAGTACAGTACAGTTGTGTGAGCAGAATGGGTTGTATCAACAATGTATTGTCCCAGTGAATAAAACTATTTATACTGCAGCACTGCTGACTGGTCAATAATAATAATTTTCTATAAGGAGTTTATATTACTGAGATCAATATCAAAATTAAAGCTGTATTTTTAGTAAAAAAAAAACAAAAAAAACTGCTGCTGAGGGAATGACTGTTTATAGCTGAAACCTGATTTATTAAGGTAATTAGTTTCTCAGACATTCCACAACTTTAAATAATATAAATTGATATTTATAGATGCTTGTTATTAAATAAAAAATTGGCATCACTGGCTGTGTAGTTAGAGTAATAAAGCACTTCTGGACATTCTGTTATAGGAAAATGATTCAGTTTTGAGTGTCTAAGCTTGTGAGCACATTGACATTTTAGAGGTAGCTGTTCTGCTACCAGGAAAAGAGGCCATGCAAAATATAAGAAAGCTTTGTATACACATATGAAAGAATTGTACCCTCGTCAGGCAAGACTGCAGTATAAAAATGAGGAAGAAGACGTACCATTTGGGTTAATCACAAAACAGCAACAAACCATTTGTAGTGAAGTTGGAAATAAGAAAGTAACCCTTCCTCTGAATTAACAAACATCTCAGAGCACATGCTAAACACTGGGCAAGACGTTGCTCAACATGTTTATAATGCTGGCGGTTGCATATGACCATGCAGGTGATCAGCTATGGTGCTGGTACCAGTTTTAACAGGGTAGTTGCGGCTCCTTCCCGTGCTGCTTCTAACACCTGCTCCTCTAACTTCCTTTCCTCAGTTCGCTCAGCCGCTGACAGCAAAAAAAAAAAAAAAAAGAAAAGAAAAAGTAATAATCAACATTGAAAAGACATTGAAAGTCCATGTGAGGATTCATGACTTTTGACAGTTGATCAGGGCCAAATATGATATAAAAACTGTACACAAACAAGTGTAACAAAATTTGTGTTAAAAAAAATAGCTTTGATACAAACAGTAAAATGTACAAATGTTGTTATATTACGTTATCCAGTCAAATTAACAGACTGAAACTAACTTTATATTTGAATCAAATTGCAATGTTACAGTAAAATGGATAACATCCCTCCTCCTCACACCACCCCCAACTTGTCAAACAACCCCTTTTGTTTTACACTGACCCCAGTTTTGGTTACATGACAATTAATTTGGGTACCTTCCAGCATGCTCCTGATCTCCTCATCGCATGTGACATCCTTGGGAATCTGAGCTGAGCCGTTAATGACTGAAGGACAGGCACCATACTGCAACAGCAGCATCACCACCTCCTATACACATAAAACATCTACATTAATTACACACTCTAAATAACATGGTATTAATATACAGACCTGAGTTAAAAATATATAGGTTTGTCCATTTAAGGCTGTTTCAATTTAAGGCTGTGAGTAAATAGGTTAAAAAAAAAAAAAAAAAAAAAAACTAAGACAATGACAATAAAATTTTAGTGTGAACTCCACGCATTCATATAATGAAACATTACTATGTTGTACCTGTCGTCCTGTGAATGCTGCTTTATGGAGTGGTGTGTCTCCTACATTGTTTGTCAGATTAGCGTCTGCTCCAGCCTGAAGATAGAAATTCAGTAAAATCTTTTTAATCTTTAAAATTAATTATAAAACATATATATTCAAATGAAAATTACCTTTAGCAATTCCTCCACAACATCCCTATGTCCGAAGTAGCAGGACAAATGAAGAGGAGTCCATCCAAAATTTGACCTGCTCTTGCCTGAGAGCAGGAAATAGTGTCACAGTCAGCATTAAATATATAAGGAATAAAACAGAAACAGGGGAATAGTTCCAGGTGCCACCAGGGTTAAACAACACATGGCTCAGCAAATAAAATCAATAATGAGAAAAATCTACTGTGAGGGTGAACCAATAGTAGATAAAATGTAGTAAAGTGTGCTAATAAGTGTCTCTATAATATGAGACATGATGAAGGACTGCTCTTTAAATTGAAATAAGAAAAATGTCCTCTAGGCTGCCCTTTTAGTGAAGAATATGTGATAAGTGTTTAAGAAGAAGCCGTAGAGGATTCCCCTACATGTAAGCTAACATGAAGAATACCTCAATGAGAGCCCCACTGCCCCACTGTCATTTATTTTTGCCCTTGTCTGTTATAGTTACAGCAGAGCTGTCGGAGCTGCGGTTATAGAAAACCAAGCGTTCAATCTAAAAACACTAAAATGTGTGCACAAGACTATAAAAACACACCATACCTTTACAGTTGATGTCAAATTTGGCTTCTTCTTTTATTTTAGATATTAAAAGCTTTTGAATTCCTGGCAGGTTCCCATTTCTCGCATTCCAGAGAAACTGCTCCTCTGGTTCCAGCTTCTCCATTACTTTATAAAAAAGAAAAAAACCCAGAAACTTTAGCAGCCCAAATACTAACATTACTAATACAGAACTGCAGGAAGTCCATGTTTCTCAGACCAGTTAAGGTGTTAAAAGACCTCTTTCAGATATTCTAAACTGAGCTTAAACCTGAGCACAGGTGAACATTTTTGCTGTCATATCAGTCATGTCTCCTAGTTAAGTATGTATCTGTTATCATATTTTCTGTCTGACTAGCAGTTTAAATATGTTCAGGTGTTTAGCAAAAAAGCACTTTTAACTGCATGTTGAAAGAAGAATCTGATCATGTCCAGCTAGATAACAATACAATAATAACAATAATAATAATAATAATAATAATAATAAATCATTTGAATAAATCATCACATTGCCCCTACAGACTATTTATGCATGATGTTAAATGCAATGTTTTATGCAATAATGTTAAAAGTATACTGCAGTATTTCTCTCTTATTTCCTCTTACTGTCCTTTTATATAGAGCAACAGTACACACACACACACACAAAAACAGAAACCACGGTCTTGTGACTTCCTTACCCGTACCAGGAAATTAAAAATGCTGCTGTGAGGCAGTGCAGCACATGATGCTGGTTTGTTTTACATGCTTTTCCTCAAAAATGTTGAAAGTAGCTTATGCAAGGACAATGATTCCTTTTATGAGGAAAAATGCTTTGTAATACTGCACCATGTTTGACTTGATGATTATTAATAAATTGACATCACATGATGACGTTGATGTGCTTTACTCTCCTACAAACAGCAGTGGATTCAGCCTTTACATTTGGGGAAGGATTTAAAGGAATACGTTAAGACGTGGCGTGATGTGTCCTGATATATCAGGGTGGTTTGATGAATATTAATTAATTATTTTATTTTACAACATTATGTTCTGAAGTGGTTTATTCAGGTACCTATACAATTACAAATTTCATTTATTAATGAACGCTATACTAATATTGTTCCTGAACAGGTATTCACACAGTTTACACCACACATCACAAGATTTAAAATTACAATATTAAAAATGTAATAATAATAAAAAAAGTTTTTGAATTTTTAATGCTGCAATTTTTAGAATTTTCTTATGCAGTGTAAAAGACATATCTCTATCTCCCTGTATCTCACATTTCCATAATAACTTTTTTAAAAGAAAAGAAAGTTAGTTCCTGTTAACATTTAAATTATAGCAGCTAAAAACAGTTAATATTTTTAGCTTGTCAGTGAGAAACCATAAAGGATAAACTTCTGTCTTTCTTGTGGCAAAAAACTTAGTGACTATTACTGAACATTACACACACAGCCCAATTCTTATGTCTTTTTAAATCCAGCTCTGAGGTGGACATGGTTTAGTTCATAATAAGCCAGTTTGTTAGAAAATGGCTCAGTTTAAGTTTCTGGTTAGACCACAAACATTCCAGCTTTTCTTACAAAGAGCGTTTTGTGAGACGAGTGTAACTGCTCTGATGGACATTTAACTGTTAGTCTACTTGCTGTTATTTTTTGGAACAGTATCAGTCAGTGTTTAGGAGTGTAGCACTTGCAACGCCAGACTTTAGACTTATTTGTTACCTGCAGGTGACATTCCTTGTCTGTTAGTGTCTTGATCTGATGAGGACACAATTACTATTAAGAATTAAAAAAAATGAAACGCCTCACTTTTCCCTTTGATGTCCTTTGATGATTGCTTGTTGGTGTCCAGGAAATAAGATGAGTAGTAGTAAATCCTATTTTAGTATCATCAGTGCTGTCGGATTCTTGAGTCTTGAAGCAGCAGCTCTGACCGTAGTGTAGCTGTAATTCAGACCACTAAATATTTAGGTGAGCAAAAATATAAAATATAAGAGCAGCTCATCTTTAAGTAAATAACACTTAATTTTGGTTGCATGTCACTTGCTTGCAATAATGGCTAAAAGCAAGTGACCCAATGACATCATTCTTTTGTAAAACAAGCATGAACTGCAGTTTCTTTTGTTGTTAGTTTTGGGGGTTTCTGTCTTCAGTGTCGTCTTCAGGAGGTAAAATGCTGCTTGGATGAGTTAAAGTCTGGTGACTGACTTGGCCAGTTTTAATCTTTCCTGCTTTTACCCTGATAAAGACACTGTGTTGGCTGTGTGCTTTTGGACATTGTTTTACTCCCAATTAGACTGAATGTAATTTCGCTGTAAACTGACAGACAGAATGTTTCTGTGGACTGCAGATTGATTCTGCTGAAACCATCAATATTCACATCATCAATAAAGATTACACAGACCACAGACCACAAAAGTTAATCTTTTTTTCTATTCTTTCAATCTGGCTTTCTGACTCTTACTGCTGATGAGTGGTTTGGATCTTGTGGTACTTTATATCTCTCCTCTTGAACACTTCTTTAAACACCGCTTCTTTAAAAGTCACTGACTGTTGCTGACAGCTCTCACAATGTTTCTGCAATCAACTGTTTTTTTTTCTTTTCTGGGTGTGTGCCCATGTCTTAGGGGCAGCCATGGTCTCGTGGTTAGTGAACCGGTCTCGTGACCGGAAGGCCGTGGGTTCGATCCCCGCCCAGGGCAAGACATGACTGAGGTGCCCTTGAGCAAGGCAACTACCTCCCTTAACTGCTCCCTGGGCGGTGTGGTTTGGGGCTGCCCCCTGCTCCGGGCAAGTGTGTTCACTGCCCCCTAGTGTTCACTGGTGTGTGTGTGTGTATCACTGCACGAATGGGTTAAATACGGAGGTCACATTCCTTCTGTGTGCAAACACAGTAGGCAAATAGTTTACATTCATCTTTCATCATATACTAATTAGGTAAAGTTTTGTAAGGAGATGTTTATACAACATTATGGTTATTTTTGTCATATTCATTTCAAGAAGGAGAAGAGAGAGGCTCTTAAATGTACTATAAATTAAACAGAACTATAAATGGATAAAAAGTACAATATGTATTTCTGTAAAAAATACAAATGTAATCTATGTAAATGTAAAGTGATTAAACTACCATGATATATGAGAAATAAAGCACTCTTAAAGGTAAATAATCAATAATCAAAGATTAAACTTAACTTTTGTGAGTGAGGATTATTTGACCACATGCAGATTTCAGTAAAGGATTAAATACAAAATGCCTATAATATCTACTAGATCTCGATTCTACTCTCGAGATGTATTGCTGAGATACCTGAGCTGACTTTAAATATAATAACATTTAATAGCATGTCAGGATGGGACTATTAGTGAATCAGTAAACTGTTATTATTATTAAATAATACAGTAAAACTATTTAGTCTTTTAAATATATGTTAATTTACACTAGTGATCTATTTTTATATAAACTCCTAAAAGACTAAAACATCAGAAGTAAACATTAGATATTATTCTGTAGGCTTATTTAGAGGACATTACAGTCCTGTACATATAATAAAGATAATAATAAAAATCTGTCAAATGTAATAAACATTAATCAACGGAGAAAAAATAAAGAATATATAAATAAAATGTTTGTCAGTGTTGAAATATTCAGTGTTTTAGTTTTTATTATTGACATGATAGTTAGAGATGAATGTAAACTGTAGCGTTACTTACCACAGTGTTTCATTTAACACATCATTTCACTTTCCGACCCACAGTGATGTAGTGAGAAAATAATGTAAATATATAATAGACATCCTCAACATTTCCACACATAGATGAGACATGTAATTCCTCTGAGTGCTGAGCTAACTCCTCCAGTTTTAAATGATTCTTATATGTATAGACTTTTTTCTCCAACGGAATCAAACCACACAACCACAACCTGCAGTTTAACAGCTGATTCAGGGACAAACACCAAAACCCTCCTGACTCTACATGAAGTGTTCTGTTATAGGGCGTATGAACTATTAATTAGTACCCTAGGTAGTGAGTACAAATAGAAACGAGAAGTGATTTAGTATGTGGATTGTCAGAGGAGGTTAATCAGCAGTTCCGGGTTTTTAAAAACGAAATTCCTTAGGCAAAATAAAAGCACGGTGTAACAAATGATCTGTTACAACTTCAGGTTCTCTTTCTTTACCATAATTTAACCCTATTTTATTATTATTATTATTATTATTATTATTATTATTATTATTATTATTATTATTATTATTAGTAGTAGTAGTAGT
>JAOVVF010000004.1:11514333-11525972 GCA_028565595.1 Duopalatinus emarginatus
GTTGTTGTTGTTGTTGTTATTATTATTATTATTATTATTATTATTATTATTATTATTATTATTGTTGTTGTTGTTATATATTTCCAAATTGCAGGTAATGTCAAAATGATGTTGTTATTATTTTATTTAAAATCTGTAGTTTAAAGGTCTAATTAGCCGACACATTACTCTATCATTAACTTTTTTTTTCCTTTACATTAATAAATATAAAAGTTTACATTGAGTCTGATATTAACATACAACTGCGCAAAATTAATCTTTAAATTAAAACTTTAATTATTAGTAGAAATAAATACATCATTAAACAGAAATCTCAATGTTGTTTCAAAAGCATATTTAGTCTGTAATGTTTTATCTCGGTTTATAATCTTTTGTTTGATATTATATTGAAGTCATTGCTGACTCCGACAGCTCTTAAGCGGTTAAATCACTTGGCCGAATCTCAATTCACCTAATACACAACATGTAGTGTACTATATAGTGTGTACAAGACTGTTCATTTATAGACTTCATAGGGCTCTGTGAGGGATGTTGGCGTCATTTTGAATTGTACCAAGATGGCGGCGGTCGCTTCAGACGGAGTTTCAGCTCCTTTACCTGGACGGTGCGGCTTTTACGTGGAGAAAAAGAAACGCTATTGTAAAATGGTGGTTGGACATGGGAAGAAGTTTTGCGGTGAACACGGGCATGCAGTATGTTTAATAAATACTTATATAGCTGTCCAAATATCTATCTTTCTGACTCGTCTGTATAACCAAATGCGCGTGAAGTTAACGGACACCTTCACGTGCGTCCTGTTTGTGTTTGTTTGTTTGTTTGTAGGATGCAGATAGTGAGAGAAGACGGATCCCCTGCCCTCTGGACCCAAAGCAGTAAGTTTGAAGCAGATGGAGGATAAAAGTGTGATGTGGTCACTGAGTACACATTCTTCACTAATCTACAGATCAATACAGATCACATTCAGAGATAGTAAAAGTCACTTAGAGTTATCTGAAGAAAAAAACAGTGTTTTAAAGTGATTATTTATTTCTTCTGACAGCACTGTGTTTGAGGACAGTTTGGCAAAACACCTGAAAAAGTGTAACTCAAAAGAGAAGCCCAAACCTGTGAGTATTTTATATATAAATGACCTTTTTATATCAGCACCTTATTTATTTATTTATTTATTTATTTTCAACAGGATTGCTCCTGCTCTTTGATTCTGATGTTTAAAATAATGACAATTAACTATATATTTTAGGTATATAAAGACAAATCCACCATGAACATGCTGTATATACTGTATATGTCATTGACCTTTACTCTATTTCCTTTTTACTGTCATTTAATGATTTCCTACATTACCCATAATGCCATTTGACTACCTGCTGATGGTCCTAATAACCATCGGGACTGTAACACCACCTTGAGAGAGTGATGCAGCACCACTGTAGTCTTTTAGTCTGTCAGAGCTCTCTCACTTTCTCATCTGTACTCTCTTCTTAAGCAGATCAGTGCCCAAAGCTTTAACGTTTACATTAATAACACAGTCCATCAGTCCACAAGGCCATCACTCTTGTCGTCTTTAGAGACCTAGCCAAGTTGTATAGCTGCATTGCATTCTGGGACTGTGGTCTAGTGTTTGCATATTAGTGTTTGTGGTTTACTCTTTAATAAGTTGGTGAAAAATGGTGCGTGAGAAAGGAAGCTCGTACTCTTGTTTTCAGGAGCTTACAGGAAAACATGTCCTTAATGTTTGACCATCAATGTTTTCCTCTCTTGAATGCTTGAATTTGTAACCGTTCTGGCTCTGACAACATCACCTCACACACCCGCTAACTTCTCACAGGGATAATCAAAATACAGCACCAACCAACAACCCATCACTACGCTCACTAAACATATGACACACATTCATACAGAAATAAGCAACAATGTGTTTTAGCACTGATGTTTCCTTACATTTCAGAATGTCCTGTACCTTGTCTAATTTGCTTTTAAGGTCTACTATGTAAAAGACATCAACGCTGGGTCTGAAACTGAAGAGGAAAGCAACACAGATGAGGTACAAACAATTTTCATTTATTTGTTCTTGTAAAAATCTGTGCCAAGTGCTTATAACAGTTAGTATGAGATGTGCTCGTTTCCCCTCATGCTTTTTTTTTCCTGGAATATGTAGCTTTTTATTGTACCGTTTGTAAAATATTGATATTTGTTGAAGGTGTCTATTGCTGAACGATCTAAAGAGGAGCTGGATAGTCTTATTCAGAAATTGAAGACTGCATTGAAAGGTATGTGTAGCTTAAGTCAGTTTGGATAAAAGGTATATTTACATTTAAGATTTCAATCCAAGAATCAGGCTAGACTAATGCATGGAATTAGAGATGGGGCATTGTGTAGCTTTCTTTTACCACCAATGCTTTATCATCTCATTTCTACATTTTTCCAGGATTAAACACAGAACCTGACACCAACCTTCTCTCTCACCCGGCTTTACACGAAGCACTTAATGATCCCAAGAATGGAAATTTTGCATTCAAACACCTCAAGCAGCAGGTACTATTCAAAAAAACCACTCTGCTATTAAATGTAAACCTGAACTGTACAGGAAGATGTGTTGTGTGTTAACCAGGCCTCAATCCTGGGAAATATGGAGGCTCTGGAGCTGCTCAGGTCAGACAGGTGCTATGTGGAGTTTGGTGCTGGAAAAGGAAAGCTGTCTCACTGGATTCATGTCGCCCTTCAGGAAGCAAAGAATGTCCACTTCCTGTTAGTGGAGAGGTCCAGCACTCGCTTTAAGGTATGTATTGTCAGACATCACTTGGAAACCCAGCCACAGAGGCCACACCCCACAGAGGCCACCCTTTCACTAAAACACAGGTCATTCCTCCTTTACTATAACCAGGACAGCGGCCACCCCTTCATTACAACTCAGTCACAGCATCACTGTATTATAAAAGTAATAACTCAAGGTTTCACATGTGGTACATTAGAAATCACTGGTATTGCTATTTATGGGTTTGGGTTATTTTTTGTGTTGTTCCTTTCTGAAATGCATTTTCCTCGTTTGTTAAGGTAGATGGCAAACACAAAAATACAGACTCAACATTTGACAGGCTGCAGGTTGACATTTAGCACCTTGACCTAAGTGAGTGATGAGGTTTCTCCTAAAGTAGGAAATTGAGCTATACAGTACACGTGTGTAATAATCTTTTCATTATTATCTTTGACACCCTAAAGGCAGAGTGCCATTTTTACAAGAAAAGAGACTTCCTGTGATTGCAGTAGGCAAACACCTGTGTGGTGCAGCAACAGGTGAGTTAATTCTGGGGAATAATCACCTTTTCAATGATCATGTTTTCTTATAGGTTATAACCAGTCTGTTTTGGCATGTTCTTCACAGATTTGGCACTGAGATGTTTATTTGAGAACAGTGCAAAAGACAAAGACGGTGAGCCTCCTAATAAACGTATAAAACTGCAAGAAGCAGGAGAAGGTGAAGAGGTGATGTGTCCTGAAAGCCGCGAGGAGGTTGAGGTGTCTGGGCTCACTGTCGCCCTCTGCTGCCATCATCGCTGTGACTGGAGGCATTATGTAGGAAAGGACTTTTTCCGAGAGTGTGGTCTCGGGGCCACAGAGTTTTCAGCCTTCCAACGCATGTCCAGCTGGGCTACATGTGGCATGAACCGATTAAAATCCCCTTTAAATCCTGAGCAATCCCCACAAGAGAAAGTAAAAGAAGATGGAGAAGAGGGTGAACATGAAGGGAGTTCTGAAAGCATACCTGATCATCTCAACAAGTAAGGTTTAGGTGATTAGTAGAACAAATTAAGTCGTTATAGAGTGGGATGTTGAACATAAAGGTGGAGAATGCAAAAGGGAGAGAAAGTGTTGGAGAGATGGGGGAGAACACAGTAAAGGGAGTGTGAGTGAGATGGACTGAGAAAACGTAGATTAAGAGAAAGACCAAAATAGAGTCGGAAAAATAAGAAAGTGAATGAAAGATTGTTGAACAGAGAAATGGAGAGAACGTGAGATGGACAGCAGGAGACAGAAAAAAAAGAAAAACACACATGCAGACTGAAAAAAACGGAGAGGCAGACTAAAAGAGATTGGTGATGGTAAAAGATGAAAAGAAAGAAAAATGATAGAGAAGAGCAGAGGGGGATGGAGAAAGATGGAAAGACTGAGTTAAGAGAGAAAGATAGAAATATGGAGTGAGAAAGAGACAGAAATGGATGTATCGTTGCTTATTTTCTCTCCAGGTGACTTTTTTTCTTGGGCCTGCATGGCTAATTTAGTTTCCTTTTCTCATAATTAAGAGTGTGATTGAGGCAAGTCCAGCATCTTATCCATGTTATCCAAGTCAACACCATTTTGTGGAAGATTTCTGCTGCACTTGTTAGGCTGATGAATGTCCTGGGTTTACTATGTGCGTGTTCTCTCTGTTCTTTGTAGTGCTGTTTCAGCAGAGGAGCGTGAGCACATCGGCCGCCTGTGCAAGATGCTGATTGATCACGGCAGGCTGCATTACCTCCAGCAGCGAGGCTTCAAATCCAGCCTCAGATACTACACCAGCCGAGATGTGTCTTTAGAGAATGTTCTTCTGACTGCTCTTCCCAATTAAACACACAGAGACATGCAGCAAGAAAGTGAAGAGCTTATTTGTAGGTCATTTGAGCTTTTGGACACAGTGGCAGCAGCAGAGAGCACAACAGCACTCACTAGTCCTAGACTAGAGAGGCAGTAACACATCTTTACAGGACGTGCAGGACAGACAGGACAGGACAGCTTCATCAGGACAGGAGACAACGGCGCCAATAGCAGCCAGCATGCAGTACTGAGTCATGCTGCTTCCTCTAGCACACCCTCCAGCGTCACATTTAGTACTGATGTATAAGTCAGGGATCCTGAAACACATTTTAATGGACAGCAGGTCATTCAAGAGTCATTCGTGTTCAGATATTTATTTATTTTTTTTTATTTTAAAAAAGATTTTATTGCAAAAAACTATCCTAGCATTTGTAAGCGCAGTGCATATTAAGTATGGCGTAACCTCTTTTGCGGGCTTCATGGATGTAATGGTGCATGAATTCTCGGCCAAACATCTCTCTATCATTTTCTTCTTCGGCCACATCCTCTTTTAGGTCAGGAAGAGTCACATCATATGTCAAGGGGTTGTCTCTGAAATTCACAAACCTGACCAAAAAAAAAACAATATTAAACATCTATCAGTCAATAAAACAGACTGGACAATCTTGATCCAGAAATTGAAAGTGAAAGTAAACACTATTGGAAATAAATGCTCGTCTTTTACATTCTGCATCCTTGTGTTTCATGTGAATTGAATTTGCATTTGATCTGACTGCTGTTTTGATCTGAAAAAAAATCATAGAAAGTATACATGTCTCCCATATTGCTATAATAATCAGTGCTACTGCTAAATCCTACATGTTGGCACCTCTGCAGGTGCATTTTATTTACCTTTTTGTTTTCTGCCATCATTTAAAGGAAGTGTGTACCTGAGGTTGGTCATGCCCTCCATCAGTGGAGGAATGTCCCTCAGCTTGTTCTTACTGAGCACCAGTGTGTCCAGGTTGTGCATGCGGCTGATGTTGTCTGGCAAATACTCCAGCTCATTTCTTTGGAGCCACAGTGTGTGCAACGTCTCCATCCTGTATTAAACAGGAAAAAAGAAATACATTTATATGGGATTTAAGTCCAACGTTGTTTACAGACTGCTGCTCTGTGGTTACATTCATTATTACAGGCTAAATGATGATGCCTAGGTTGTGTAATGACAAAGTTGCATGACTATTGTCTGTGTACCTGTGGATGTCCTCTGGTAAGCTCTCCAGTCTGTTCCCACCCATGTCCAACCACTCGAGTGCAGGAAGATTCACTACACACTCTGGGACTGTGGTGAATTGATTCATTGAGAGGTCCAAGTGGTGTAGTTTCTTCAGACTGCTGAGCTGATGAACCAATCACAGAAATGACATTCTGAAATGTATCTGTTAAATAAGTGTTAGGCTGGAGAGCATCTGAGTGAGTCTCATGCCAATTCAAAGTGAACTTTAATGAGAAAGAGATTGATTCTGCATTTACTTGTCTGCAGGAAGTAATAAGTTTTGAGTTTGCAGCATTTTTTTAAAGAGCTGCTAAACTGAGCCAAATGACCAAGCTGCAGACCTATAGTAATCCCATATTAATTTTTGTTTGGTTTATTTGGTTTAATATGGAGTAGATAAATGCAGGATGCAACATTTACAATGTTTTAAAGCAAGTATTTATTTAATTATTTCATGATTTATTTGGTTCAGGTCTGTATGCTGTTTTGTCCTTTTATAATTATTGGTGCTGCTACTAAGCTCATTAGCCACTAATAGAAGACCTACTACCTGTTGTGGAAGCTCATCCAGATCCCGGTTCATTGCCAGTTCCAGTCGCTCCAGACACTCACAGCTACACAACTCCTCAGGTATGCAGTTCAGTCTGTTGTAGCTCGCAAGTAGCTCTCGTAATCGGGTTAGCTTACCTGATGAGAAGATCATTATACTCTTATGGGAGCATATATAAAGACACAACATCCTCCTATAATACCCCTGGAGAACCTGTTCCAGGCATATTTTAGCATTTTCCCTTATTAGAACGATCAGAAAAGTTCAGCAACTAAATGCATAGAGTAAGATTACTCCAGAACCAGAATGAGCTCACTGACCGATTTCTTTAGGAATTTCTGTGATTGCGTTGCGGGACAGGTCGAGAACGATGAGGCTCTGAAAGCTAGAGATGAAGCGTGGGATCTTTTGAAGACCTGTTCGGTGAAGCTGCCACTCTTGAATCTGAGACAGCTGGACCAGAGCTGCAGGAAGAGTCTGCAAATCCACATTCGTGAACCTCTATGGTGAGGTAAAGTAAAAAAAAAACAAACTGGAATTCAGTGTTTCTGGAGGTACCTTCCACTCTTCATTTTCAATCCGTAGGATGACCCTTCCATCTTCAGTCACAATCTTCTCCTTTAACTTGGCTAAGGTGATACGATCCTCCCATGTCCCTGTCAACCTGAGTAACAGAGTAAGAAAATAAACATAGCTTTTTGGGTTTCTTTGAGTTTTTAGCATAATAGTTGTAGAGATTGAGTCTATCTGTCATTATCTCATCTATCTGTCATTTTATTACACATCATGTGGACGACGCTTGCCATGAGAACTCACAACTTCCCTAAAGTTCACATCACAACTTCCCTAAGGTTCCCCAAGGTAACACCCCTTTAGAATCAATTTACCTACTGTTATCACATGCCTTTTGCCATGTTAGTATAAATCTTACAGCAGTGTGTACAATAACAGGTTTTATTTTTTTAGAAAAAAAAACTATTTTCTAAATTCGTAAGCAATGATTTATAAAGTTAGCTATATACAAATAAATTCATAATCATAGTAGAAAATCACCACTAAAATAAGTAATGTAGAGTTTATTACTGGCAGTAGAAAGCTTGATTTAAATAAAAAAAAACATTTAATGCACTTTATACTTTATACTTAAATGCATATTTGTTTTATATGAAGAGTTTGCATTCATTTCCTGATGATGATCTTCACTCACCTTCCCACAGACACCTTCTCCCTCTGGTCTTTTTCTCTTTTCAGATCCTCCTTGTTCTTCTTTATCCTGGTTTCCCATAAAGACTTGATGGAATTCACCGTCCCAAAGCACACAGTTACACCGGTCATGATGACCCTGCGCACTCCGTCTATTTAACCTGTATGTCCCAGTGACTCTAACTTGAGTAGAGTAAAAAACACTATGCTGTGGGTCAACAAATCAAAGAAACCAAAAGATACAGGACAAGATGATATTATAACCAATTCCAACTAGCTTAACTTAAAAAACCTATAATTCCTGCAGTAAAGATGGAAAGACTGACAACTATGTAACCCTACATAAGTGTAATAGTTTAATATATTTAGTAACCTATGAGTATAGACTGCACTTACCACTGTCATCCATTCAAATGGTCACCTTCTGCTGCGTCTCTTAACATATTTTTACATTGTATTCCTGCCAGTGGTTTTAAATTCTCACCAACCTTATTTTTTTTTTCGTTAACAATCCGAGTATGTGCTCAGTGTTGAAAAAAAATCCCCTGTTTACTTAAAAACCCATTATTCTGATTGCATTTGTCATTGGCTTTCCCTCATGAAGCGTAACTCTGGGAAGGATCTAAAATTAGACCCAGAGCTGAGAAAAGAAACGTCACATGGCAGAGCTAGTACAAGAGCAGCTGCCTGCTGACACTCACACCTGACACTCAGACACTTATCTACAAAGTATAGTGAAAATATCAACACCAAGATCAACACCAGGCTTTACATAAAGTAATGAAGATGTTAACGTAACCGAGACGTTTTACAGTTTACAGTCTGTATACCTCAGAATAACTGAATTTTGTTCTTCACATGACACACTGGTATTTGAACTTGAATCCGAGGTCACTAAATTAACTGAACAGAAACTATATTTTTGAGGTTTTTGCTCCAGTGATCTACAATTGCTCTTTATTAACAAAATAAACATTTACATTTACAGCATTTGGCAGACGCTGTTATTCAGAGTGACTTACAAGGTTATTGGTATTACAGGTAGGCCAACATAGTGTTAGGAGTCTTGCCCAAGGTCCCTTATTGGTGTAGCACAGACTGGCTGCCCAGATCAGGAATCAAACCCAAGTCTCTCACATGGGAGCCCAGTAATGTTACAACTGTACCACACCAATCACCACAATGCCTAATGACTTTACATCTAGTGAATAAAACTGCACCAACATAACATTATCATGTTGTACAGCTGAGTGTAGCATTCTGAAAGTCAGTAATGTTTTTCAAGATTGCCCCTTAGCAACCTTGCTACAAAAATTTTGCCCTTTCATCAATTAAGTGCTGTAACATGCCCAAATACCCCAGGACTAGCTAGCGTAGCGTACTAGTTAACATTGATAGTCAGTGACAAGCTAGCTAGTTAGCAGTTAGCCAACTGTGACATATGGTAGGCCCACACTTCATAATGAGCCAAGGACGTGATGTAAAGTTACAGATTAGAGGGTTAATCTCTTAAATTTGCCGTATTAAGATAGTGAACATACACAAAAGAAATGTAATGATTTAATTTCATATTAAAGCTACGTGCATGTGCATCATTTCAGAAACAGAATCAGATTGAGTTGGACAAGTATGTTTACACACACAGGGAATTTAGATCACTCTTTAATATGGCCACCCTTCTGTGAGACTGTCACAACGTTTTATTTAATATTGTTAAAACTAACGCAAGTCATGCTTTTGAAATGCACTCAGAAATGACCTGAAACCCAATTCGGAACTTGGTATAATTAGTGATCTTAGATGCTGAGATGATTCTGCTTTTTTTTAATTCCATTCTGTATACACTTTAGCCATTGCTTTATGTAAACCATCCCTTCTGGTACCAACAACCAGAAATCATTGGGATCACTTTCCCCCATTCTGCAGTTTGGTATGAACATTAATTGAAGCTCTTGTCCTGTATCTGCATGATTTTAGACATTAAGCTTTCTCTATATGATTGGATGATTAGATATTTTCATAAAAAACAGATATATAAGATTTTCTACTAAATTGGTTGGGAGGTGGTCAGTGGCTGAGGTGGGTGTGAGACATCTAAATAGCAGCAAAAAATTCTGACTTGAGTGGTAAATAGGAATCAAGCATTTTGTTTTGCAGTGTGAGCGCAGTACTTAACCCCTGTGCACCGGTTCAGTGTGAGGAATATTTACGCCCCTGTCTTGAGGTGTCTCAGGAACATAAACAATGGCCCCCTGCGTTAGGAGGTGGAGTTTACGACACTGCTTCTATCTTATTGTGTGCAGAGGACCACAGCTTTCACCTCCTAAGACAATATGATGGTAGGATTTTCTTAATTATCTCATGACATATAGGATTGTAGTTTATCTGGATTTGATATTTCTGTAATTAAAAAAGGTTGTATAATGCACTTATGCATTGACTTGTAATGCTGTGTGGAAATTCAGTCTAACTTCAAGCTTGCTGCGGCTACAAAAAAGAGAATCTCCAACCGAGCAGTGAAGAAAGAGACATCACTCTGCACAAGACCTCAACAGACAGAGGTATGAGAAGAGGCTACAGTTATACCTATACAATATGTAAAATGCATGTGTATTGAAAATGTAAGTAACAGTAAGTCTGAGTGACATGATTCTACATGATAATACTGATAATGTGATATACTATAACAATCCTGATACTCTGAATATAGTGATATCATCAGGTTTCAGTGTTTTTTTTAAAAACCCATTATATTTCTACACACACGACAGTCTTTACAACAGAGAAGTTTTCAGTATGGGTTGCTCTGTAACATTAGGAGAATGGGAAAAAAGGAGAGACTCATGAGGAACTACTGTTTATAGCTGCCGTAATCAGAAACTAAGAAAGAGATTTAACCAGTTTATTTATGAACATTAAAAATAATGTAATGTTAATTGATAACTCACCTTTATGATGACATGGACATGAATAGATAAATAATTTTTTACAGAAATCTTTACATTTATTTGTGAATAGTTCTTTAATGTAAAGAGCTGCTTGTGAATCATATTTAACAGATTAACAGATAATAATTTCTTTCAGCTTCCGAAAGAGCACCTTATGCTTCACCAGCATGTCCCAGATCAGCGCTTCCCCAATGGTCTTGTGCTCTCCCTGATGAAGCGCTTGGTGGATGAGAGACTTAGTGCCATGGAGTACAGCCCAGCATGTGCGATCATCGCCACCGAGCTGTCCGATTCCATTAAAGAGACAGCAAAAAGCCTTTCCAGTGGACGCTACAAGCTCATCTCCTTTGTTGCCATCGGGCAGCTCCAAAATTCTGCTGTTTCCTGTTCAAGCAGAAGCATCTGGAATCCAGAAACAGACACTTTTACAGAGTACCTGTTCAAAAACCAGCATCTGTTTGCACTGTGTGTTCTCTTCACCGTGTACCAAGAGTAGGCAATGTCAGTTCCTGAAATATTGGCAAAATAACAGACATAATTTACAAATTGCTGATCTAACAGCTGAGGAAAATTCTTCAATAAAAAACCTCACTGTAATTTTTTACAATCTTCTCTCAAAATATAAGCACTACAATATTGTATCCCAAAACCTGTTTGCTTGATCAGCAAGTCATGTTTGCATTGACACCTTTACTGAATACCTGTTCAAATCTTCACTGTGTACACTTCATACTGTATGAACTGATCTGATCTGATCGCTTTTTATGTCTTTCTAAATCATCCAAGTAATTGAATTGGCCATAGGTTCTGGAGTCAGCTTAAGACGATCAAGCAAACAGGATACACTGGAGCTAACTTTACAGTGCCTCAGCTAAAGGATTTGAAGCTATTTAAATAATTAAAACTTATTTTTACTTTATTGTTTTGGATGTGTGTAGCCTAAATGCAAAAAAATTAAATTCTATCCATTTTTTAAATTCAGATCGACATGAAGTATGCAAAAATCTAAAAGGGTCTAAATACTTTCTGAACACATGTGAAGAAATGTTGTGATGAGGTTTTTATTATTTGAAAGAAAACCCCCACAGTGAGCAGTAAACAGTAATAA
>JAOVVF010000004.1:11526638-11544935 GCA_028565595.1 Duopalatinus emarginatus
ATTCATAAAATAAATGTCTATAACAACATTTATACTAAACACCATATAGGGTGCCTAAGACTTTTGCACAGTACTGTGTATATATATGCTAATAGCAAGAAGCAGAAATATAACAAGTACAATTAAATGATCTGGCTAATTGCCAATTCATAATGACATCATTTATTAAAATGGTTTTCCCCTCAAAATCCACACCAAACAAAAGAAATTGATAAACTGTGCGTTTCATGTAACATCCAATGACCACCTGTTCTAAAACTACACACCATCCATAAATTGCAATTTTTCCTTAAATACAGTAAAATCTAATACAGTAGTGAATATGATTTTCCTTACTGCCAAATGTGCTAGCTTCTAATCACAGCCTGTGTTTGTGTGTGTGTGTGTGTGTGTGTGTGTTTGTATTCCTAAAGTTATTTGTGCAATACTTCCTGTCTAGGGAGGTAAAAATAATCTGCATTTACAAGTTCAGGAACGTGTCAATAGTGACATTAAAACAGAAACAATACACTCCCATTTATGTTTTTTACACAGCAGCAAGAGACAAACAAACACACACACACACACACACACACAGCATAATGCTCTGGAGGTTGTGTTCTAGTTTTGTGTATTTTCAGAAAAATGGAATTGACCCACACAAGACTAGCAGCTGTACATTTGAGTCACATTTCTGAATACACGTTAATGACCTTAACATGTGCAACTGTCCATGTCAGGACATGAGAGAGAACATGGAAAAGGCAAAGAAAAATGGAAAGTCAGTAACTTAATCACAACGTTAAAACACTAGTTAGTGTCCAAACATGTTCTAAAGGCAGGAGGATCTATTTCAGATCCAGCACCATGGAGGCTGGGTTCTCTAGATAAGAACCCCACAGGTTGGAGAAGCGACACATTGTTGCCCCATCAATGATTCTGTGATCTGCAGACCAGCTCACATACATGATGTGCGCTTTTACAACCTCGTCCTTGGCGTTGAAGCGGGGTAAGACCTGCACAGTGCAGAGACAGAAGTAAGTAAAGGTCTCTATACGGAGGCCAGCACGTTAAATCTAATTTTAGATTTGAATTCATGTACTAGTCTCGAAATTCATAAAAAACATGACTAATCTCACATAAGATAAATGTCACAAACCTGGATTTTCCCAAGAGCACCAATTGCAACCTCGGGTGGCAGAATCACTGGCTTTGCATAAGTACCTCCAATCTGCAACAGGAACAGATTATTTGAGCTTTGCAGTGTGTACAGTAAAGGCAGTGGTTAAAATCAGCACAGACTGAATTCACCAGTCAGAAATAAGAATTCAGCAGCACTGTGGTGTGTTATTTTTAAACATATCAGCACGTTACACTTACTGAGCCGATGTTGGAGAGCGTGAATGTTCCCCCAGTAAGGTCTGTCGTACCAAGCTGTCCAGTTTTGCCCAAAGCCTGTAGTCGATTGAGCTCTGTGGCGATTTCAAACACACTAAGCATCTGTACATTCTTTACATTGGGCACCAGCAGACCCTGAGGCGTATCCATGGCCAGACCAATGTTGTGTGCAGCCTGAGTAAGAATTTAAGACAACATTGAACAAATACAAATTTCTGTATCACCTGAAAAATCAATTACCAGCAGTTTTTTTAAACTGACTTTGTAGGTGATGTTCTGGCACGCTTCATCCACAGAGGCGTTCAGGACTGGAAAATGGTGGAGAGCAAGTGATGCTGCCTATGAACAAAACAAAAGAGTCTTTACTCAGTTTAGCTGTAAATATTTCACCGTCTCAGATTACTGCTGCTCAGGAAAATGGTGGCATTACCTTGATGAAGAATGGCATATAACTGAGCTTCACTCCCCGAAGCTCAGCCACGTCCTTCAGCTCAGAGCGCAAACGCACCAGCCGGCTCAGGTCCACTTCATCCTTATAGCCGAAGTGTGGGATCCTGAGTGCCGCTGTCATCGTCTTTACCATGGCCTTGTGAAAACCTGGTTTAAAATGACAGGCCAGCAAAAAACATGTTTTTCAACAACAGGAGCTGTGTTAATGGCGATAATTTGAAGATTTTTTACAAATAGTACCCCAGTGTCCAGTTCTTGCCAAGATACACAGTACCATAAAGATTGATGATCTCAATAGTAGTTGTTTAACATGTCTGGGGGAAAGCAGCCACATTTGATGCAATTCCATGATTATTTAAAATCCAGTTACAAATAAGCAGATGAAGCACACCAAATTTCACTACGGAAACTGACTGATAAATTGACACGCCGATATTATCAGCCTATGAGCGAACTACAGGTAAATCAATGACTGAAACAATATAACAGCTTACATAAGTAAAGCTTACATAAGAAATGGAGAGACAGAAGATGGATGCGCTGATTAGTAAAAGTTCTGAGTTACGTTCAAGTTTCATGATGATGGTTTAAATGTAATCTTGTCAAATGCCTGCTAAAACCTGATGACCGATGACAGCCTTTTATTAGTAAATAAGGACCATGAAATTCCTACTTACAGATGAGAATTTAAATGCATCCTACCGAATTCCAGCTTGATCTGACTCACAGTTACTGAGAAACAGTTATCTGCTTTATTGCTTTTATCCGTTATCTCTACCATGCATAAAATATAACCACAGAGCTCGGACCACAGTGCCAGCTGTACCAATGGTATGTCGCAGTTTACCTTTAAGAGGCTCTGTGCGGTCTTTGCCTGTAAACAACGGCCTGGGTATGACGGGTGTAGGGACGCTCAGGGGCTTCTTCTCTTTGGGTATAGAAGCTCCAGGAGGTGTAGGAGGAGGAGGCTGGATCTCCTGGAAGGGAGTAGGGGGTAGGATGGCTCCTGTCTGCTTGGCTATGAAGTTCAGGATGTCTTCTTTGAGTATGCGCCCGTCCTTTCCAGTCCCGACAACTTCACTGAGCTTGATCTAAAAAGACACGATAACACTGGATAACATAATTGAATATAATGCCAGATCATACATGATTAGTATTTTAGATTTTGGTTCTCCCACCCACCACAAATACAACCACTGGTAGCCATGGAAACAACCCCACTACAGTAAACTATGTTAGGCTGTAAGGTTTTAAGGGACAGTTTTATTCTTATTTGGCTCAGGAAGTGACAGAAATGCCCCACAAAGCAAGCACTGTGGCTAACAGTCATCAATCATGTCCTTGTTTTATTGTCCTTTATTGCAACTGTTCAGTGACCAGATTCTGGACTGCGAGCACAGACAGCATGTATGCCTACATTAAAAAAAAAACTAAAAACAAAAGGTTTTTGTATTAACAGTGTTTTAAACTGGGCCACCATAAGCTGTGAGCTTGAGAAACAATTTCTTACTGTGAGGTTTTTATGACACCCAGTCATAAAACATAGGCAGCCCCTATCCCTGAAGCCCAGGGAGCAGTTAGGGGGTTTAATGCCTTGCTCAATGGCACTTCAGACCCTGTTTTGTCCAGTAGACCATCCAGTCAGACCGGTTATCTAACTTCGAGCCACGGCTGCTCAACTGTCACATTTTCTCATATGTACAACAACAGTCTTGGTATAGGTATGGTAACAGGTTTGGTTTAGTTGTAGCTAAAAGGATTATTCAGAAGCAATGTCTAAGAATCACTCTGTCTACAATTTCTCCTAATTTTCATGACTGGCTTAATGACATGGTCCTTTTTCCTTTGTTTGAAGAGAATACATTTTACTAAGGCTAGTGCTTATCACAGTTTTCTAACATTTGGGGCTCTTTCCACAGAATGTAGCTGAATTTTAAAGAGGAGACAAAAATGTCTCCACTTATGTGTGCGTGTGTTTTTTTTTTTTACTCTGACTGGTCAGCTATGGCAATCTGCAGCCTGTTATTTCCGAACAGCAGAAATAGCACTGCTATCAATAACAGAAAGTTGCTATGGATGCAGTTCCGACTAAAAGGAGTCTGGAACATTTTTTACTCTAATAATCAAATGTAATCTCATGCACTCAATCTGTGGTGAAAACATCACCAGAAAACACATGAACTTAACACGAACTCTAACAGCGAATAGGCTAATATTCAGAAAGCTACAGGATTTTACGGTGCCATGTAAACAGAAAATTTTAAATCAGTATTCTGTCCACTTATTGATTTCTTTAGTGCGAAGCAATGTAATAAGCAAGGTGATGTACAGCAAGCCAATTATTTTTGCAAAATACACCCTTTCAGGGCGATTTAAGATTCCCTTAGTTTCATGTCTGGGTCCTATTTCACAATAATTACAAGCTTGTTATACATTATCCCTTATGTCTTATCCATTCCATAGTTTCATATTAACTATTTTATTTATTTAACCTTAAATTAACCAGGAAGTCCCTTTAAGAGATTAAAATCACTTCTTCAAAGGAGACCTGGCAAAGATAGCACAACATTTCCAGTTACAGAAATTAAAACATATAACTAGTATCACTCTGTCCAAAATGACTATAATAAATTAATTCAATCACCATGCATATGTGGTGCAGAAAAAAAAGACTTTAGGAATCCTGACAATTATGTGTTGAAATAGAGATTGAGAAATAGAGATTAAGAAATAGAGAAATAATATGATACAAACATTGCCCATGTGCAGTAAACTGAAATGAAAAAGCACCACAATGTCCCGCACAGATCTATACAAAGTAATTAATTTGGTGGTCCTGCAATAAACAAAAACACAGCCAAATATCTTGGAACCTTAATATATAACTATAGCTATAACTTACATTGTTTTCCATGGCTATGCGTCGCACTGCAGGTGTGGCCTGTGTCTTGTGGCCTTTAATTTCCTGGTGAGTGTGTTCTTCCTGTGACACAGCCGATGTTTCCATCACATCCTCTTCTGGAGCTCCAGCTACAGGAGAGGACGGTGCTAAACTTACTTTCACTAGAAGTCAGGCTAAGTTTTAACACTGATAAATTATCATCATCAGGTTTGATCTTGCAGAAGCTTGAGTTAAATGTTGCTGAATTCTTACCATGTCCTCCATCCGTTTCAATATCAACTAGAGGCTTGCCCACAAGTGCAATAGAATCAACATCGTAGTAGAGTTTGCGGATGACTCCGTCATAGCGACTGGTAATTGTAACCGATGCTTTGTCACTCTGCACTTCACAGATGCTGTCGAACTGGGACACTCGGTCGCCTTCCTTCACATACCTGGCAGGGAGAAAGGACACAAAAGTTTGCCATGTTTAACTAACCAAATTTTACATTTTCTAAATGGGAAAAAATGCTGCCCCCTGTTGGTGGATGCAGGTTATACAGACTTAAACAAACCTTACCATTCTTTTACAGTCACCTCCATAATTCCCTCCCCAATATCAGACAGCTTGAACGGTAAAACTGGTCCTGCTGCAGCTGAATAAGCAGACAGAGTTGAAGGTTGGAACAAATTATTTGACTCATATAGATATGAAATGTCAGAGCAGTCTCAGGATTTGTGAATTACGTCCTGTCACAAATGATCCTCTGCACATTTTAATGTTTTTCCAGCAGAATCTTTACATTCACACCGACAGTAGTTATATGTAGAAGACTACAGGAATAATCACACTTTGTAGTAAAAAGATCAAACTTTGCAGCTTACCATGGCTAGTGTGAATAAATCTGTGCTGATGTACAGCTGTGCTGGAGTGTATATGGTGTGTGTGTGGTACAGAAAGTGTCTGTAGTTTGGAGTAACAACACTTGTCCAGATGCTGGACAGACACCTGAAACAGAAGATCCAGAATCAGAAATAACCCACTCACACCTCTGCACTGTCCACCTGTATTTACTGTACATTCCTGTAACCTTGAGTACTGTTCTGCAGGATGATCCTGAATTAAACACACAGCGTTTAAACGTGCACTAGTTACACAGAGGAAGGACAATTGACTAGATCACATCAAACTACCCTGAAGGCGTCTTTGCACCTAGAAAACAGGGAGTATTTACCCGCTTCACGCGCACAACTCACGTTAACACACAGCTTACTTTCTCAACTCTCTTTATATTAAACACATATCAACAGTCAGCAGTCTCTGTCACAGACTAGTATTGTTTATACCGTGTCAGTCAGCTAGGTTAAGCTAAGCGAGCCTCTAGTCCACTAGCCCTGTTACCAGGTAATCACTAGGAGACTAGCTCTTTAGCTTAGCTAGCATTTGGTCCTTGACTTTTCTTTTACTTTGTGTTTAACTTCCTGTCCTGTTCAAATTCACCTTCAGAGTTTATGTCCGTGTCCTGATTCTGTTATCTGTCATATCTGTGCATGCAGCATTAAATAATTTGTAAAATCACCCACCAAGCGTCTCATAAACGCGAGCGAGCCCCTGACTCTAATGAGCGCCGCCATTTTTCTCATACATGGAACGGTGCATTTCCGGATGTGACGTAACCACACGCCCCAATCAACTGACCAACCAGAATTAAATCAAACACGGCTTATAAATAAGTGATTATTATTTTTTGTTTAATCATTTTTTGTTATAATTAAACAACAATAAATCGTCGTTTCAATTATTTTCTTTTAAAAGTAACCGAACTTTACCAGTGTATTATCACCTTCCCTTAAAAAACACATCGTACCAAATAATTTACATGTATGGGTATAAAAATCAGTACCAGGACATATATGTGTAGATATATTAATACATGTCTGGGAAACCAAATAAACTATTATTTATTCTTTCCATAATAAACTAAAATGCGTAGAATTTTTTTTAGATAAATGCTCAGAGGGTTTATTAGCATTATTTATTAGAGTTTATCATCATGACTTGGCATAATTCTCTAGGCAAGATTCAAGATTCAAAGCTTTATTGTCATATGCACAGTAAGGAAACTAGTTTCCCTGTACAATGATATTCCTACTTTGCTGCCCACATTGGATGTCAAGAATAAAAAGTATAAATAGACAAATAACAAAGATTAAATTAAGCACGCAGTAGAAAATATATAAAATAAAATATAAAATGTAAATTATTCAGAACTATACAAGCTATATACATTGTGCAGTAGTATGTGCTACATTAGTTACATTGTAACAGTCTGTAGTAAAGTGGTGATTGTGCAAAATGAGCAGATATATAACCATACAAGAACAGTTACATGTGCAAAACGATGTGTGCAGCTGTATGCAGTACAGTAGTCAAGTACAGTAGTGCAACTATTAGGCAATTATTGCAAAATATAATTTATATTTAGATATACAACTGACTATTAAAACGTTTTTCATAACCTGTCTGTACCAAACATTGTCGCAGTGTACATGAATGTGAATGTAATCTGGGAAGCATTTTCCAGACACTGTGTGGGATAAATGTCCTGCAGTGTGCTGAGTCAGTCTGTGATTTTGGACTTTTGTAGACATTTGGTAGCACTGTTCATAACACCCCTGCCTTCCTGTTCCTCTTCTTGTAAGGAAGAAAAGTGACTGATAAAATCTTCTGGCTGAAAATCAGCAGTGTAGTGTCTATTAGAGCATCGTTTCTGAGTGAATCAGAAATGTAAAGTCTCTGACTCTCTCCACCAACATTAAGATTTATACCTTATTTCAACTAAAATGCGTCTTTAACCTGCCGATTTGCCTATTTATATTTTAAAATAATAGACATAATTGAGTTTCTTACTTAAATCCTTGTGAACTACTCGGTAGCCACCTCATTTTTTAAACACACTACGCTACCCGATACCAGTGTATGTACATGCGCAATCGCCTACTAGCGGTTTATGGTGCGTGGTAGTTAGGCGCATGCGCAGTAGCAGTCCAACGTTAGGCTGAACCTGCTAGTTGGCGCGCACGCGTATTAGCTCTTTCTCGCAGTGTGCGCCTGGCAGTTAAGCGCATGCGCAGTCGCTGTCCAGCAGTTTGTGCGTGACGGAGGTACTAGTTGCAGGCACTTAGCGAGTCAGCTAATCTACATCCTTAAGAGTAAAATTGAATGAACATTTTATTTCAGTCAGGATATTTAGCTTTATACTAAAGTGGGTGGTTGTTAGCGGGGTTTCGCCCACTGCTGTTTTGCTATAGGTGCCGTTTTGCTCGGGCGCGGTGAGTGTCGGGAAGTTTGGCGGTTTTATCCTCCGCATTGTTTGTGAACCGGCATATATTAGCCTGTAGCTAAGCTAAGTTTGGCTGTTGTCTGAGTTGAGTGAAGCTCGGTTTTGTAGCGGCTCTCTGTGGTTAGCGCATCTCTTGTTATCAGGAGTTGTTTGGTGTTGTACACTGAACTCAGCGGAGGAAATTATTCGTCGTGTTCGGTGGATTTCTTCAAAAATGGCCGCAACGGCTTTCGAGATGGACGGAAGTGTAATGGAAGGAGTGAGTAACGTTATCATTACTGCTCTCTTCTTTTTTTTTTTATTTATCACATCTTTAATTAGTTCAGCATTGATGCTTACTCATTGTTTAAATTAAAGAAGATTGTTGACTGTTGTTGTGTCTTTAAAAAGCATTAATATGATTATTTTGATCAGGGAGGACAGATCCTGAGGGTTTCAGCTGCACTCAGTTGTATCCAAAACGCTTCTCTGAAAATCAGCAAAATCCGCGCAGGAAGGAGCACCCCAGGACTGAGGTAATGTTTGTGTGTGTGTGTATATATATCAAATCAGTAATATTATTCACTATCCTGTCTTTATTATAATCAATTCAAGTGTTCGGGACCATGTTGTGAAGCCCACATTCCCCCCTCCCTAGCTCCTGAATCCTGAAACAAAGCCAAGTTAGCTTGTTGTAGTCTGACCTCCATCCAGGAGCCTAAGTTATCCTCTACAGTGGCACACTTAAGTGACCTGGATATACATTTATTAATTTACAACTTCTGTGAACACGTTTTGATACAGTAATATGTCTGTATAAGCTCCAGGCACCAGTGCTGAATAGAGGCCTTTGTTAGTTCTCCACAGCAGCACATGGGCACATGAGCTCAATATCCCAGCACTTTTCTCACATATTCAGAATAAAGTTTATTTAGTTACAGCACAAATTAGACACACAACATAATTGTTATCCTGTTTGCATGAAAAATCAACAGAATGTCTTAAATTAATTTAGATTGTAATTGAAAAAACAGATTTGTTTATTTGTGTATAGCTTTATTTCTGGTGCAAAAAAAAAAAAATAAAGTTCAGGTTCGAGTTAGGTACTGTGAGTTAGTATGATTTAATCTTTGGTCTACAGTTATAATTCTCAACTGTGGTGGATTTGTTATACTGTCTTATGTGTATTTATTTAATTTAATAATACTAATCAGTCTCTTTCCTATGTTTCTTTAGTGTCAAAGAATGTCATTTCCTTATTCTGTATACTTACAAAATGGGCATGTCCTGTTTTCCAAAACCTCATGAATCTCTGATTTGTGCTCTTGTTGGTTTCATGTTATGTTTTTAATATTAGTAAATAATGTAGCAAGTTCATATGTACACTGAGAGGATTAAAAAATGCAGATCATGGATGGAAATGTCTAATAAAGGTAGATATAGCTACATATTTCTATATACGGCTCCATCATCTGGGTGATCTCCATGATCTCATAATTATGATTTGTGGTTTCACATAGAGGCAGGCAATATGACAGAAGTGTTTGTATGAATGTTACTTGAAGTGGTTTTATGCTATGACTGTAATGAATATGTTTCATGATGGATAAACCACAAGTAAACCAGCAGTATTACCTGAGAAACTAAGCATTTGAATTAACTGTAGTAATAATTAAAAAGTATGTTTTACATCCTGGCAGCTGCCTGTAATATATGACACTGTTTTAGAGTCACAGTTTAAGGACAAACTCCACATCTTCATATTAATTATCATTCTTCTACACTCCCTCTTTGAATGTAACCATCAATCGCCATGAAGGTGACCACTTACTGATTTGTTGTTCAGAAAAAGTAAAATATCTTAAAATCCCCAGTGTGTCATTTCAACACCGAAATGATCATTTTGTCATAGCTGTATGAATTCTTAAAACTTTCTGACTTTTTTTTATTTTGTAATAAACAGTGGCCCTAAAACAGAAGTGTATCATGACTAAATATATCCCTATTTAATCTCAGTATTATGCCATTGTATGGCCCAGCTCTGATCTACAGCAGAGATCTAAATAATTTCTACACAAATCTGGTTAGTGGATTTTGCGTATACTTGATGGTGTGTACAGTTAAATACAGCAGCAGGGAATATGAGAAGGCGTTGCTGTTGTTCACCATGTCTCCCCCATGCCCCTCACTAGGCCTCAGCATCTGTCAGGTTTGGAGCTGCTGAGGGACATGTGTGATGGAAATCTGGAGGCAGCCACTGTGGGATCCTCAGAGATTACTCTGACTCCTGGGAAGATCAAGTGTGGGAATTACATCGCTGATACACAGACCGCTGGGTAAGACACATCATAGATGCTGTGAAAAAATGTGTTCTGTTTCTACTATGATAATGTTTGCTGGAATAAATTATTGTACTGGTGTACAAGTTACAACATGACACCTATTATAGGATTTCAGTGAGTTTGTCTACAGCTTGGTGTGCCACCATTTTCCATCTACCATCAAAGTTTTTTATAATACAATATAATTTATTTCATTTTTAATCAATATGTGCTTATCTCTTTTTTTTTTTTTTTTTTTTTTTTTTTTTTTAAATTTATTTATTTATTTATTTTTTTAAAACCTTTTTTATTTGCCCTTTTCCCAATTTTTATTACCCTTTTATTATCCTTGTTTTTACCCATTTCCTTATTTTTCTTTTCATTTTTATTCATTTGTTTTTTATGTTTATTTCTTCTACCACTCTTTCTGTTTGTTTGTTCATTTTTTTCTTTATTATGTGCTCTCTTATGTAAATATTCAAAGATTTAGAAGAGAATGTACTGCTTAATTTAGCTAAAGTTGTAAATGGTTGGAGTAATGTCAGGCTTATGTATTCTCTGCTATGTGCTGTAGGAGTGTTGGGCTTCTGCTGCAGATCTCACTGCCATGTGCACTGTTTGCTGCGGGACCTTCAGAGCTGTGCTTAAAGGGTGGAACCAATGCTGAGATGGCTCCACAGATTGATTATACACTCAAGGTATCAGCTTTCAGGGACTCTATACCCTCATCTTAGCCTGTTTTATTATAAAATAAAAATTACAATGGTTTTTAATAGCCGTTACAGACTGAGTGTTATGTCAGTGTTAACAGTTACTATTTTTAACAATGTATAAAACTATGCTATATTTATATACCTTACTTTATACTTTATACTATATTTTTTTCAGTAGAGCTGCAAATCTCATGTTTATTAGAAAGATCTTCACATATAGTGATAAAATTACTTTTGTTCTATCAGCCATCACTATTTCTGGATGGTAGCAGTGTATTTAGGGCAGTGGTAGCTCAGTGGTTAAGATGTTGGACTGATCAGAATGTTGAGATCTCATAACCACCATACTGCCACTGCTGGATCCTTTAGATCCTAAAGCCTTTAACCTTCAACTGGTCAGTTATTTAAATGAGATGAAATACAAGTCATGCTGATGTTTGCCAAATGCTATAAATGGTTTTACACATAATCTGCCACAAATAAAAAGTTGCCTTTTCTGTGGAATATATCACACAGGTGTTCAAACCAATCGTGGAGAGATTTGGTGTACAATTCGACTGTGATTTAAGGATGAGGTGAGGCTTTTAAAATGATTATTATGGTCACTTTTGCAGTAATATGCATTACTGATTGACAGTTTATGATTTTTACGTTATGATTATATTATAACAGTGTATAATTTCTCAATCTTCTATCATTATTATTATTATTATTATTATTATGATACAGTATTTTAATAGCATTTTGTTTTTTATTTAATAATTACTCCATCTGGACTCCATCTTTATTATATATTTCCAGAGGTTATTACCCCAAGGGTGGTGGAGAAGTGATGGTAAAGGTGAACCCCGTGAAAGAGCTGAGTCCTATTAACATGACTGACAGGGGAAACATCACAAAGATCTACGGCCGGGCTTTTGTGGCTGGTGTGCTGCCTTTCAAGGTACGCTACACATTTGTATGATTTTGCTGGACTGCTGATATTATTATAAATTCTTTCTATTGGTAATTTTCCAAAAGTGTACATTTACTCATCTGATTGAGGCTTTGTGTAATTAAATGTGCATACGTTTTAAATACTGAACAAACCCAAATATATAGTTTTTAGCGTTTAAAATGTTTATTTCCCATAGAAACTTAATTTCGGAACTGTTTTTTTAAAGTTATATATAAATTGAATAATGTAAGACACCTGAGGAGAACCAGATACATAGCTCTAAAATAGATTGCAACAGTGCAGGGCTGATGGTTGTATGAAAGCTGTTTTAATGTTTAAATTAAATTTATATCCAAATTAAACTACAAAAAAAGAAAATATTACTGCCTGTAGTGTTTGACCACTGTCTTACCTTAGTTTTGTTGTGTTATATTTAGCTGGCAAAGGACATGTCCTCTGCTGCCGTGCGCACTATCCGAAAAGAAATTAAGGATCTTTACATCAACATACAGTCTTTGCAAGAGAAGGATAAGGCCTGTGGAAATGGGAATGGCATCATGTAAGTTATAAAAAAAAAATAAATAAACAGACATTTTACACACTGTTTTGAAGTTAAGCTTCTAAGTTGATTGTACTTTTTGCTCCATGTAGAATCATTGCAGAGTCTTCCACCGGTTGCATTTTTGCTGGATCATCTCTTGGAAAGAAAGGTGAGCACTTGTGTTTTGTTTTTTTTGGCAATATTGCTGGAGTTATTTATTACATCTGGTACTTTGTCCTTTTTGCCACTAGTTGGCAGCAAAACGGACAACTTTATTTGTCCCAAATTAAAAATCAGATTAAATGTCTATACATTTAGAAATTTTCAGTCATGGCAGAGTCTTATTTAATTGATGTGTTGTCTGTCATCCTTTAGGTGTTTATGCAGATAAAGTTGGCATTGAGGCAGCTGAGATGCTTCTGAGGAATATCAGGCACAATGGTTGTGTGGATGAGTTTTTGCAGGACCAGGTCAGAAATACGCATGGCATAATCTTGACATACTTTATGATTAAAGAATTTGTACAACATGAGTAATAAAACATTGTAAAACAAAGAGACACTTATCAGCAAACACTAGGTTAGCAAGAAAAAATGTCTGATATCCCTGATGGATTAATACTAAATGGTTTACTTGTTTCACTAATAATACTGATGAGTGATGGTGATATGACAATGATGTAAATTGCTCACCTCTGGTTCAGTGTTTCATATATTCATCTCTGTTTCCTTGACCTATGTTTTGTAGCTTATTATCTTCATGGCCTTAGCCAAGGGCACATCCCAGATGCGCACCGGACCGGTCACTCTGCACACACAGACTGCCATCCATGTGGCGGAGCAGCTCACTAAGGTAGCAATGCGTCTATATTTTTTTAAAAATATTGGTTTTAATGGTTTATTGGAAATTGTCCGTTTTTCCCAATTAGTGGGAATTGGAGTATAGTTATGTGAGGCAAATTGTGAAGGATTGGCAGTTGCGTAGATGTTTTAAGTTTCTGATATTACCTGACCCCTCTTAGCGCTAGAAATGTATAGTTAAAATCCCTCATTTATATTTATTTGTGATGCCATCAAAAATGTTTGGCAGCCTTTTTTTGGCCACAGAGAGAAAAAAAGTAAAATGTCTGACAGAAAAAAAAAACATTTAGATTTAAATTGGCAGATAAATTGTCAAACTACTAAGTTTTCAATAATGTTATTGGTAATGATTATTAGCAATTGATTACACATTGTTGCTCTCCACTGCTGTGTACAGATGCATTCAAGCATCATGGTGCAAACTAGAGTGCATGTATGTACATGGTTTTGTGCTTGCTCAATTTCCTCACATACCAGGAAAAAGATGCCCCGCAGTCAGTGTGAAAGTGCATTCTAGTGGCTAATTTTAGCTAAAGCACATTAGCAGCAGACCCACACCCATAGAACACCACATACACACGTTTGCTTTTCCTTTAGATTTGTGAAAAGACCTTTGATTAGCTGAACTTGCATGTTTTTAAACTCCTGTCTTTAAGGCAAAGTTCACTATACGCAAAGCAGACGATGAACACGCCAACAATGACACCTACATCATCGAGTGCCAGGGTGTGGGTGCCACCAATTCCAACCTGTGAGTTTTCCTTCAGAGCATCGACAAAGGCCACTGGAGGTCATGTAGCAGAAACACACTACTGTAACCAACCGGATGGATTGAAGACGCTGTTGCCTTGGCGTTCCTCTTAACGCTTCCAAGCGGAACGACCGCTTCATTAGTCTTTGAGCTGACCCTGAGTCGGTCTGCTTTGCCCATGCATTTTTATAATAATCCCCCATTTCTCAAATGACTTTTGTTACTCAGGGTATTGCCTTACACTGTAACCGAGTGTCATCTGTCTTAGCTCTCTCTTTCTTTCTTTTTTTTTTTCTTCTTTTTCTTTTTAAATTAGACATTGATGATTAGTTGGTTAGAGTCCTCAGTGTTTGCCCAGATGTTTTCTTTTGTGTGCTGAATATGAGCCTTAAAGAAACGCAATTTCACAATCGCAATCAGAAAAATGTTCAAATATTGATCATGTGCATGGAACTAGGAATATGTATGTCACCAGTAATTATAGTGCACTGTGTGTACATGGAGCTAAACAAAATGGTCTGCTGTCCCTGAACAAAACAACTGAGTTTATGTAGCTGCTTTTTTTTTTTTTTTTTTTTTTTTTTTTTTTTTTTTGGGTAAATTATTTAAGTTGATGAATTGAATGAGTGACACCATGTGTGTTCGGTTTTTTGTGTGTTTATCTTTTTCATTTGAAACTCGCTCTTTAGCTTTATTAGGTTCATCAGGTGGTTGGCTGGGTGGAGTCCCTTAATTTGTCTTTTTTTCATTTGTAGTGCTTACTACATTATTTATGAGAAGGGATTGTATGTGGTGATGTTTGCCTTTTTCTTTTTTTTTTTTTTTACTGTAGGTGACAATGACCTGTTTATTTACTTTAAGATATTTTTGAAAAAAAAGATCACAATAAAATTGTTAAGAATATAGTTGTTTAAAATGAAGGCTGTGTTCTGTGTGTATTCTAGGAAGTCTCATGGCACTTCAGTACATGCTGTAATAAGAAAAAAAGGAATGATGGTGTGAGTTACTGTTATCACTCTGACAATTAGATTAGTTCTCACTTATGTTATAGTAGCTATAAACAGTCACTCCCCCACCCCCATCTCTTTTTCACCCCTCTCTGTTAAAGTTAACAAGACAAAAAAAAATATGCAGTTAATGATGTTACTGAGAAACCTCAAAGCGTAAACTACTTTGCCTTTCTGTTGCCTGTTCCAAAGTGCTGAGACACCTTCTGAAAAATGTTAAACATGTTTTAATAATTAATGTTAACTGCCTTACAAGTCCATGTGAGTGAGCTGTTACTACAGAAATCATGTTTTAGAGCAAATGCATGAATTATAAACTTGCATTTGCAGCTGCTTTTCTGTCTGTGCTGCTCTAATAGAAATCTGGCCAATCAGAAACAAGAGATTGATAGAGCTGTGCTATAACTAGTTTTAAGCAACAGTGGTGGAGGCTGTTGCTTGTGCCCTGGACCTCTTTGTGTTTTGGAGGGGTGGAAGGTGCAGTTACCCCCAGCAGATGGGAGAACAATGGTGTAAGTTGAAGAAAGGAATAAATTTGCATGGAGCCCTCGGGTCTGGGAAGATGGCATCCGTGATTGTCCTAGCAAGAGTATGTTGAGTGGGGGCGGGTGAGAGAGTGCGGCCTCTCAATCTCATTCACCATCCCGTCACATCAAATCTGCAATCTGTCCCTAAAAAAAGAGGCCAAACGGAGCCAAACAGCAGTTTAGGGGTTACAAATAACTTTACATTCAATTAAAGTACAATGACAAAGTTTGTATTCCTCTTTTTTTATTGTATAATTGATGCATTTTTGTTTCCAAGTGATTTTAGTTTTCATTTAGCTTTGCATGGTTTTTTTTTTTTTTTTTTTTTTTTTACAATTTATAGATTTTTTTATGGTAATTTTGCACAATTTATTTATTTGTGATTTGCACATGATCATGTATTTACGTTGTCATGTGTGTTTACATGTGCAATTTAAAGGCATATTATAAAATTCAGCATTGCTTTTTACACATCACATCACTCACATGATCACATGAGAAGAATGATTGTTCTATCTATCAACAAACAACAACAATAAAAAACATCTAGGCCACTGGCTGCCTAGGTCTGTAGTTGTTGGGTTCAACATAGAACCTTTTAGAGAGGCGACTGAGGGATAAACAGATCGAGTATTAAGGGATAATTGTTGGAATAAATGATTAGTTATTTATGAATTGATAGCTCATGCTTTATACATGCTATCAATATACAAAGACGATGTACTTTGAATGAATATTTGACCAGACTTTAAAGGTACAGTTAATGTTTCTGATGGAAATTAGCTGAAACTAGGTGTAGCTTTTCTGCTTGGCACATCATAGTTGTCTGCCTTCATACTTGCACAAAAATTAAGTGTGTCTACATTTCACTCATTATATTCCAGCACTAAATCTGTACAACTTTAGAAGTCATTATGGCGATATATCACATTTCTGTCAGTTTTCTACTGTTGCCCCACGGAAAAGTGAATATACTATGTAGTAGGATGTAAAGTTTAGTGTGTAGATTGCATGTGTCTTTGAGGTTGCTCTCTGGGAGTTCCAGTTTCCTCTCTTAGTCCAAAGACATGCAGTCAGGTGAATTAGAGATACTAAGTTGCATGTGGTATGAGTGTATGAATGTGTCTGTATTTCTGCCCTGCAGTGGAAGAGTGACATGTCCAGGGTTTTGTACAGTGCGTGCTGGGATAGACTCCAGCATCACACACAAACCAGTAGTAAGATAAATGGCTTAGACAACAAGCAGATAACTGAAAAAAAAAAACATGGAACTGGTACTACGGTACGTGAGTATTATGGAGCCATATACCTGGCTAGGTAAAAAAAATTAAAGGTGAGGGTACCATTTCAAAGTCTGTGTGTGTAGTTTAAGTGTCATTCAAAGGGAATGTCTCTCACTGAGCAGCGCTCACTTTGGCACGTCTGTGCGTTTTCCATGATGTAAGAGCTGTGAAGTATCAAATCATCTCTGAAGCACACTCTTTGACAGAGTGACACACTATCATTAAAATTCCCTTGAAACTCACCACCTGAGCAAAAGTATATGACAAGCATCTGAATATAACAGCATTGAACTTTGCTCTTAATTTAATTCAGCACTTAAAGACAGTCTGTCCAGACACCAGACAAAGCCTGAAAGTCACACCTTGCCTCCTCAACATGCGTAACCTTAGCCTCATGTGAGGAAACCTGAGCGGGTCATGTGACCCAAATCCCCACTGTTCTGTTCCACTGGTGCACACCATGTCTCTGCAGACCCAGTGTAGAACAGTTTGTTGTGTCTCAGCCAGTTCAGAGTTCCAGGAGCTAGACAGACTGTGGAGCATCGCAGAGAGTCCCACAATCCTCTTCTGCTGACCTTCAGGTATGTCAGACACTGCATCCTGGAGAGCCCAGGAGAACAGTGAGTGGGGTCAGACGGTGTCCACTGTGCACAAGCCCTGGATTTCCTTAATCTCAGGTGAGACTGCTTCTGTCTTTTATTTATTTTATTCCGTGGAAGAAATAATAGTGTTCAGTACTGTTTTATAGTAAATGTGCAGCATTGTTTTGGGGATGTCATGTCCATTACTTTTTACAAACACAACTCAATTAAATCTAAAGTGTAGTGGGTATGTGTTAAGAGCACTTACATCACCTAATGTCCCTTTATTTTTAGTGCACTACTGCTCGATAACAAGTTTTGTCAAAGAACAAAACCATCAGTTCAAAAATGTAAACAGATAAGCAGATATAAACAAACAACATTAAAAAATCTAACTAAAATGAAAATAAAAACAAGGAAATAAAAAAAAAGTTGAAAAGACAAACAAACTAACAAATCAATAACTATATGTATATGTGTACAGTCAGTAGACTGATATTAAATAGAGTAACATACTGAGTGTTCAGTCAGTAGACTGATGTTATATAGGGTAACATACTGAGTGTAGAGTCAGTAGACTGATGTTATATGGAGTAACATACTGAGTATAGAGTCAGTAGACTGATGTTATTATATGGAGTAATATACTGAGTATAGAGTCAGTAGACTGATGTTATTATATGGAGTAACGTACTGAGTGTACAGTCAGTAGACTGATGTTATTATATGGAGTAACATACTGAGT
>JAOVVF010000004.1:11547008-11573673 GCA_028565595.1 Duopalatinus emarginatus
AACGTACTGAGTGTACGGTCAGTAGACTGATGTTATTATATGGAGTAACATACTGAGTGTACGGTCAGTACACTGATATTATATGGAGTAACGTACTGAGTGTACGGTCAGTACACTGATGTTATTATATGGAGTAATATACTGAGTGTACGGTCAGTAGACTGATGTTATTATATGGAGTAACGTACTGAGTGTACGGTCAGTAGACTGATGTTATTATATGGAGTAATATACCGGCTGTAGTCAGTCAGAGGCGCTTCGAGTTGCTGTAATGTTTTGTGTCTTCGCTTTCTCATTGGTCAGCTGAGTGTGTCTTTGCGCTGTGATTGGTCAGACCGTGGACACGTGACGCCCCTTTAAAGGCAGTACTAAGACTTTTTTCGACCCTGATAAGTGAAGACGAGAGAGAGAGAGAGAGAGAGAGAGAGAGAGAGAGATTTACGGAGTGAGCTTGGTTTAGTCTGCTCTGCTTGGAGAAACCCGGGCTTTATATCAGGGACGGAACTGTATCGAAGTTAATCCGGATCTGTGTATTATTTCACTTTATATAGGATTATGGAGTTTAAAGTGGACGTCTCGCGCGGTCCATTCATTACTGTTTACTCTCGGAGAGAATTAGCATGTTAGCATCGCAGCTCGTAGTTGTGTGTGTGAGGTAAACAAATAATATGTAAGAGAAGAAAGTCTTTGAGATTGAATGTGTTTTAATCGTAGTGAAAATGTCGTGTATTGTGAAGTAAAGCTGGAAATCGCATTAAGTTTGTTGTAACGGCTCTCAGGACGCTGCACGAGCTCCAGCCACTTCAGTTTCCTCCTCAACTTTTACAGCGTTAACTAACATTATTAAAGCTCGTGCTGTCTCAGAGCCACTCAGCCTCTCTACATCTCTATTAACATGGAGGATGAGCAGGACTTATTAGGAGCGTCTGAGTTTATAAAAGGTAAGTTTAGTGTTTTTAAATGCTGTAACTAAGTTTATTCTTGTGGTTGGAGGAAGCCTGTATAAACCTATATAAACATCTGAGCTGCGGAAATGGTCTGTTTCTCTGTTTCCACTGCAACACAGTTCATTATCTGTGACATAATATACTATATTTAACCTCCACTTTAACACATCTGTTTCAGTTGAACTACTTCTACTCAGGGTTTTAATGAAGTGCTGTGTGTTTAAATAAACACCCACATAAATCTTAATGAAGTACACTTTTCACATGCTGTTATCCATCTTTTTCTTCCTCCAGATCGCCTCTATTTCGCCACCCTGAGAAGCAAACCGAAGAGCACAGCAAACACACACTATTTCTGCACAGATGATGAGTTTGTGTATGAAAAGTAAGTGGCACTCTTTCTACAAGCCTTCCACTGCTTGCACTTGTTGACAAAACCAGTGGAAAATGTCAAGTTTTCTTACACAAACAGTTGGAGGAACTGCTCTACTCCTCAGTGTTTCCTCATGATGTTACTTTTGATTAAATAAGAGGCTGTACAAATAAAAATGTTTTAGTTATTTATGACAGTGATGAGAAACATAAAGTCTGGAGCAGTTAAACCCTGAACACATTGGCAAACAGGAACTGAACAGTGATTGACAGTGATCCTCTTTAACACTATGATTAGTTCTCTGGGTTGTTAGGTTTCACAGTCAGCTTTTGGTGTGTACACGATGGGCAAGACTGGTCAAGCTTTCTGTAAGAGTGTAAGATTGGTCTGTAGTTTTAAGGGTTGGCCAAACTTTCTGCTCTATTTCTCTGAATTGTTCACACTTTTTGCTGTAGTTGTCAGGATTGGTCATACTGTCTGTTGGAGTTGGCAGGATTGGTTAAGGTTTTCTGCAGAAGCTGGAGAGTTTGGCCAAGAGTTTCTGCAGAAGCAGACAGTATCATTGCCATATCATGAATTCCACTAAGTAATACTTATAACTCAAAACCTGGTTGATGTTGCCAAGTGGTTAATAACTCAGCAGTGGAAATTAAATTTGAACTCCAAACATACTTATTTTTAAACATTTGCTACATTTACACGCACTGTAATTATACAGTAATAAAAGTAATATTTATGGTTATAAATAAGAAATTAAAAAGTAATACTTAAACTAATGTGCATAATGTAATTGCACTTCATTGTTTTACGATATTTAAGCATTATGTTATTATGCATTTATAAATGTTAGGTAACTACAGGACACTTAGAATAGCTCCACAGCTATTAGAATGATTTCTTTGTGCTTTGGGTGTAAAATAACATTTTATTGAGGTATTGCTTCCATAACTGGGAAATAATTTATCCTGTGTCTTATTTGTTTCAGCTTTTATGCAGATTTTGGACCTCTCAACCTTGCCATGCTGTATAGGTACTGCTGTAAACTCAACAAAAAGTTAAAGGTAAGGAAGCTGCATGTGCTATTTATTTTGCTTTCCCACAGACCTCCTTCTACAAGAATGTACAGTATGCACCAGTGACAATAAATTGCTGTGGGTTTCCCACTCGCACCCGTTGTGACGTTGTTGGCATGCACATGTGTTACATGCTGGTATTTAAGAACTGAAGGATAGGTCAAAACAAGGTGTAATATTTATCCTGAGATCCAGGTCAAACAATTATAACCTTCACAGTAAAAGACCCAGCCAATACACTAAACATAGTTTTCGTTTTTAGCCTCTGACTCACCTGTCTTAAAGCTGTGCTGGCTTTTTTTTTTTATTTGGACAGAAACCCCTGTCCTTAGGGACTGCAGGACATGCTTGCCTGAAGGTCTCTCTGTTACTCAGCAGTTTGTGTTGCCTTAAACTGAGCTTAGTAATCACAATTTGCACAGAAAGTCTACAGTTTCCTCACCTTAGCTGAGAGTTATTATTAAACACATGATTATCAGGTGGGTCTCTGAATCTACAGTGAGCTCAAAAGTCTGTGTCTACTAGTTACAATGCTTGTGTTTCTTTTGTAAACTGTAAACTCATTTTTTTATTACAGATAACACAATCAGAATAACAACTTAATACGGCTTAGGACTGTTTACATGAAATAGAAAAGTTCTTAGGTCAAATGCACACTATTGTTAATAAAAAGGGTGATGTACCTGACATGTTATCTGCATTAGATACAATTTATTGGACCATTGTCTGACCACGTGCTTCAATGGAAGGCTTCATGCTTCCTGAAAGTAATGCTTTAAAAAATTCAGGATATGGAATGTTTTCCTTTTTTGTTTTAATATTGTAAAACTTTCTGTTATGGTGTCCCAGACTTTTGAACCCCACTGTAACGGTATGATTTTTTTTTTTTTTACCAAAATCATATTTTTTTTGGTATACATATTTTTTGGCTCCTTTAAATATCCTGCTGGAATTGGGGGAAAATATAGGTATATTCCAGCCGGATATTTCAAGCAGCCAAAAAATATGTATACCAAAAAAATATGATTTTGGTAAAAATCATAACTTGCGTAGAAGTAGTAATCCAAATAAGTGTGTGCCTCTGTGCCTCTGTGCTATTTCCTATGTCCTACCAAGTACAGGCGTGCACAGTGTTACAGCGTTACCAGCTCACAGCTCCAGGGTGTCTGGTTTGTGTGAAGGTTTCCCCTGGGTTTGAGCTTTCCTCACAAAAATGGCTGGTATGTAGATTGGCTATGTTATATAGCCCATAGGTGTACATGAGTATGTAAGTGTGTGTGTGGTGCCCTGCACTGGACTGCTGTCTCATCCAGAATGTATTTTCCAGCAAAAATGCTCACTGAGAATCATTTTAATAATTGAAAAAATATGCAGTGTGAAAATGATTCAAATAGCAGGAATCAGATAAGATTTAGATTTTGGAGCCTGGTAGGTCAGAAAAGTTTTACTGATAATACATTATACTTAGTAAATGGTCATGTTTAAAATATGTATTGAATGATACCTATGCTGCTTTCTGATATGTGATGATCTTTAAATCACTTGGCAAGCCTGTAATTTTTTGTCACCACAAATAGTTGTTTTTTGTGTGTATATCATCCTAGACCAGCCCGTAATCAGTGTTATTTAAACCTTAGGGCTCTGCTGAAATGCTCAATTGGAGGTTTTCTAATTGCTCAACTCCCACAGCCACAGTTTCTAATGAAAGGCCTCAACAAGAAGAAACCTCAAAGCAAAACCCATAAGTGGATAAGAGCCAGAGGTGGAAAATACTTGAGTAGTTGTAGTTTGACACTGTACTCAGGAATTATTTTAGAATAGTATGTTTTTGATTTTCATCATTCATGTATTATTGCAGTAGAGATAAATATATTTATAAAGAAAATGATCATCTTATTTGGGGATTGTCATGACATATAATCATAACTAGATTATTTATTTTCATTCATTTTAAATGATTAATTATACATTAAAATATTTACTATTGCTTTGTGTTGTTTGACCTTTCCATAGACTTATAAGTAGACATTTCACTTTTCATTGAGCAAGATCTTGACACCTATCTTTGAACTTGAGTACTTTTCCACCCCTGATGTGAGCTCCAAATCTGACAAGTGCCTGATCTCAGCATCATCTACCATGTCCTAAAAGCAGGGGTTAAAATATTAATAATCCCTAATGTGTCTCTGTGTTTTGTTCTGTTTCTGAAGCTGGCCAGGTGTAGTTACCTCATGTGTTCATGTTTTGGAATGTTGAAGGTAAAGTGCTCTGGTAGACGCATGAAGCTTCTTTTATTATTATTAAAAAAATAATTCTCTCACACTGCTCCCCACCCACCTGACACGTGTGCTAGTCCCTGCCTTGTGTTTGTACCATTTACTCTGTGTCACTATGGGGACGGCATTCTTGGTGAACCCTTGCTGGCTTTTGGCCTGCATGTGAAATGAAAACAAAAGGCCAAGGAGTGGAATTGAATGAGAGGAGACAGGACTGGATTGTGACATGTACACTCAGTGAATTTTTCTCAGGTCCACATACCATATAGGTCACTTTGTAGGTGTAAAATGCAGTCTGTATAGGCACCAGTCTGGACATGCAGCACTGAGCTGGTGTTTTTTTTGGGTGATGCTTTATTTCCTTGGTACAGCATTGAGGATTAATGCATAATAATTTGTTTTCCTTCAGTGTAACATATATGGTATGTGTACCTGCTAAAATGCCCTGTGTGTGTAAGAAAGGGATAACACTCAATACCTTTCTGATATAAGAATATTGATTTGTTTGCTTTAGTCTCCATGGTTGCTATGAACAAGCCCATTTGCTGTAGCCATTTTTTTTATTCTGTGTAATTAAAATATATAGTTCAGTTGCAGTGTTAATTTAAGTTAATGACATGGAAAAAGGGGGTATTGAGGACAAGCATTTGAAGAAATTAAACTAAAAACTGTGTATTTTGAACATATAAAAAAAAAGAAAAATAAACAATCAGCAACAAAGTGTTGTGATGAAGTAGAGTTACTGTTACCACCATTATTGTCCTATAGCAGCTGTAAACGTTATAGCAGCTATAAACAGCCTTTCTCACACCAGGCTGGTGTTGGAATTCGAACCTACAACCTTCCCATCAGTAGTTCAGTGCCTGTAACTACTGTGTATAAATAATGCCTAATATTAGTGTGTAAATGAGCTGCATTTATTTCATTTACTGCCTTCAAGCCTACTTATAACTTTGGTGCCACACCTTTGTGCATGCTTACAGCCTTGTTTGGTTGTGAAATCTCCCAAGCTACTCTTTAACCTGAACAAGAGATAAGAGATGTCAGAGAATGACAAATGTTATAAACATCACCAGTGTGAAAGGTTTTTTCACATCTTAATAACTTTATGATTTGACTTCACAGTGGTGTGTTTTGTTATTTAGTTAGTATAAAAAAAGAAAGGCTACAGGTTAAGTTTGTGTAGTATATTGTTTTTCATCTTAGCACTGTTGAATTGTGGAATCTGATTGGCTGCAATCAGCTGTTGATTAATTTTCCATAACAGTAGTGCAGCTGCAAATCATAGACTTGTTCAAATACATAATTGTTTCTATAACAGCTCATACAGAGGGACTGGTATGGTGTGGGTAATTTTCAATAGATCAATAGATAAATGTCCATAATCACTGATTTGGTAATGCACTTTAAGGACAGTGCAGGTTTCTCTGTAATGTGACAAGGTGCCTTAAATGCTTAAAGTAACTCCTTCATCACCCCACTCTATTTATTTTTTTTTTCTGCGTACTTCATTTTATTTGTGACGACACAAATAAGCAATAAGAGTCATGCATAAATAAAAAGGGCCATGCTGATGTTTAAGGCAAATGAAAGCTCTACCTGTCTGAGTTAAATATTTATTCAGCCTTTCTCAGCTTTTTTCTTTTTACATCTTACATATTTGTCTGCCATATGCGCTGTAGAGAAACAGATGCTTGGAGGGCGTTTCACTTTAAACACTGTGCAGATTATTCCGGTGCTTTTGCCCCAGCCTGTTTGGTCCTTGCATGATCTGACACCCCTCTGGCATCAGAAGGCAAAGCTCTGTGTTTGGCTCTTGCTCACCTGCAACTTACCTGCTCGGCAATGCCCCCTCCCTCGTTGTTTTATGCCCCCCAGGCAAGACGTTAACAACAAGCAGCAGCAGGGCAGGTGTTTGAGCATCTGTCTGATTTTGATGCATATGCCACAGGCTGTGCAGATGCTCAGGTCGTCTGCAGAGTATCTCAGAGCTATCTTATAAACAGATTCTCTGGATGCATCAGAAACCATTCAGAATCAATGGAAATGAAAGCAGTGTTAAACATTTATTTACATTTACAGTATTAAACGGATCAGGAACAATAAAACTGATAATACTCTTAGACTAGTATCATGATATTTTACAATAGCGTTAATGTCATTATGATTTGTAAAACACAACCCTAATTGAGCCTATTGCAATAAAAATTGTCATATTAAAAAAACTACAGGTGGGTGACCAAATGAAAGGAAATAACTACCTAAAGTGTGTTCCTGGGCCACCAGAAGCTGCCAGAACTGCTTCACTGAACCTTGATGTAGATTATACCTGTTTCTGGAATGGTACTAAAAATATTTTAGTTTTAAAAGTAAAATTTTTACAAACAGATTTTTCTCAAGTTGGTGAATTAATGATTGTGTTAAAGAAAATCTCCTGTAAATGTTTGAGTTATTTAATTGTGGTAAAGGCCATAGCATCTTGTTCATATCATTTTCATCCCCATCAAACCATTCAGTGAGGCCTCAAGGTCTGTACATGGGGAGAGTTATCCCACAAGAAAGCATTTCCATCAGGATAGTAATGTTTCAGGATTAAGGTCATCAGTCAGAAAACATTTTCTTGATTTAAGATTATTTCCCCTAGTGGACATGTGAAAGACGTTAAGAAAATGTCTCAATAACATAAGAGAGACCCCCCCTTTTTTTCCTTTAATTTGTCACCCATCTATGTGCCTATATTTATATACTCTAAATAGAAATACGGTGTACGGAAATGACATTTCAGATCTGTCAAATTGAGATGCACATGCAGTACTTTAATAATTGCATCATGAATCAAACTAAGTATTGAATATTGTGCATACTCTTTCATTATACCTAACATTATACCCAAGTCCTAATAGTAATAATAATAATAACAAATTCTGTTTGCAGTGAGATTTGTAATTATTATAATATTAACCCTTGTGTTTAATAAAGTCCCAAACGCGTTTAATTTTCTCCTTTTATTTAAATTCATTCTTGCTCTGTAATACTGATTTATTTATTTTTTACTGATTGTCTTTTTTTCATTCTTGCTGCCCTCTAGTCTTTCACACTGACCAGAAAGAGGATTGTGCACTATACCAGCTTCGACCAGCGCAAGAGAGCGAATGCTGCGGTCCTCATTGGGGCCTACTCGGTGAGTATCTACTGTCTGTTCAGCCTGTGTGTAATTGATCCGCTTCTTTCTCTTCTACTTCCCCTTTCATTGTTTTGCTTTCTCTCCCTTTCTCTTTTGTCTCGCCTCATTTGCCTTCTTCTTAAACAAGATGCCAGATGTGCTAAGTGACATATGAATCTTCATCACTTGACAGTTGCTTATGCGTTTTGAACACTGATAGTAAGTGACCCTGTGGAAACCATGCCTCCTTCAGCCATCTCATATTAGTAGTGTATTGGCCTCTGCCCTCATATTAATTTTCTGGCTTGAAAGGTGATACATCCTTGCTTTTTGTCACAGTAAATGGACTTAATGCACATTTTCTTACTCATTGCTGTACATAACATATTTTTCCTAGAATAGGAAGAAAGTGCATGTAAACTTGTCTAGTCCTTTAGGTGAGATAGATTTGTAATAAATTCAGAAGCCAGTTTTAGAAATGTCAGAAATGTCTTTCCTGATTTGGATTGTTTTCTACAGCATTGCTCACATTACACTAAAATACAAAACAGCATTCTCGGCACACAAGAGTAGTCAGAGGAGTTATTCATTGACTAAAGAAGGATGGGTATCCTCATTATGTTGCTGAAACATTCTGTAATGTCATGAGTGTGTCATTAAGATTGCACAGCGGCTAATCCCAGTCCCTCGCAGTGAGACTCTGAAACAGTGGAGGATTTAAATGGCTTTCCGCTGAAGAGACGGCATTCACAGATGCTTGTGTGTGACTGGTACTTGGCAAGGAGCGGGGCCTTTATGGATGCCGTGCAACGGGACACGCTGGCGTGCCAACGCTGTTGAGGCCATGGTTATTGTGTGTGCACAATGCGGGGGACTATCCGCCCGTCAGCGGCCGGGTTTCATCAGTCGGAGTGAAACGGGACAGGGTCGTGGGTGGAAGTTGGAACACAGCTGAGACAGTGTCTCACACACACTGATGTGTTTAACAGATGTCTAAGAAGAGACAAAGGGCAGTACAGCCATGCACTGCAGTAATGTGTTATGTACCCAGCTGCATGCCTGGCTGAAATGCTTTTAAAGCTCCGAGAAACATTGTGTTTTTAAAGGAACAGTTCATCCTATTTTATTTAGGGCTACACAATTTTTCTGTTATGTTTTCTTCTTTCTTTCATGGAGGTTTATTAACAGTACAGTGTTGATTCTGTAGCATTTGCAATGAAGCTATGACCATTGTGCACATCATCTTGGTTAAAAGCACCACTGAGCACCAAAGATTTTTACTGGTTTGTCTTCTAGGACTGATCTAGGGCTGACACTATCCAAGTCCAAATTAGTGTACAATTAATACCATACTTTGGTTTGGTTACACACTACTCCCCATTAAATGAACCGACTTGACTGAGTATAAAGAACACTATAAACATTACAGACCCCTGGCTATGCACCACAAGCTCTTGTCCCCAGATGCCACTTTAAGACCCGCTGATATAAATAACTAGGTTTATGTGCCACTTCCAGTGGTTTTAGATTTATTATTTGTCCAGATTTCCAAAACACATGCCATTTTGCATTATTTCGGTTCAGTTTATACCCTACGGCCCAGTTTAGCTGCTTATAAAACACATGGCATATTCACTGATTGATTCAAGTTGATTTAGAGTCGAATCTGTATCTCACAGGCTCATGAGTAAGAATCTTGAACCCTCATGTCTAAATAGCAGTCAATGTTATGTCCGTCTCCTCATGATTGTAAGTGGATCTGTGACTTTCTTTAAATGTCCCTCAGTGGTGCTGAGGTTATAAATTTAAATCTGCTGGTTTGATGAATACACAGGGCATGTGGCATTTTAGTTTCTGTGCAGCTGTGGGCTGCTTGCAATGCTGGCTAATGTATTTTCAATGAATAGTTTACTCTTGCTGCCTTGTGACTACAGTGTGTAGGAGTGTGAAGTGCTGAAGTGTAAATATGGTACATAAAGACAACAGAAACACAGACTGCCTGTCCTCACAATGTCCATGACCTTTTAGTCTAGTGTCTGCCAGCATAGCGTAACAAATATCCTGTTGCCTGGCTGCCCTTACAAACAGAATGTCCTCTCTGACTTTAGTTCATATCACCAGTTTATGTATAATTAATATAATCGTTCTAGTGTGATATTGTTTCTATAATAACACCCTCTGCATAGAGACTTGTGCAGTGGACATTACTGGTTGTTACTGTGTTGTCTGGAAGGAGTCTTCACTGTTAAGTTTGTAAGTCAGAGGTAAAGCTATAACTTGGTTTTCAAACATCTTGAGGGTCGAGAATTTTCACTTTCTCTCTTTTTTTTGCTAACATCAAGAAAGTGGCTGGTGAGAGTAAACTGTTTATAGCTGCTATAATGTAAGTGACAAGCATGTCTCACAAATGTTCCACAACATTATGTGTAACTATGCATGTATAAAAAGTGGTATAGCAAAAGTTAGAATTAAGAAATTGATTGCAATGTAAGAGGAATAAAACAACTCTAAAAAAAGCTAAAAAAAAAGAGAAAAAGAATCAGCTTTGATGAGGTAACAGTAACTTCACTTCACATCAAGCAATCTTTTAACACCCTGTTCTGGATTATTTATTTTTTATGACAGCAAGTACCTTAGTGTTTTATTCCTTACATAATGACATCCTGGAATTTGATCTTAGTTGCCATGTAGTGAGTGAAATCAGCTACAATAATAAAATGAGCTCATGCATTATTTTGTAATCTTCATGCACTGCAATTGCAATGTACACATCTGGAAATGGGCACCAGCATAGTACAGGTGTACCTGTGAAGAAGTGAGGTTTGACTACATTTCTAAACGTGAACTAATTATCTGTTACGCAGCCTCACATTAAAGTCACTCTCTCAGGGATATGCACAGTTTGCCTGTCAGGCTAAATGTAGCCTGAACTCTGAACCTGAGCTTAAATTAGCTCTTTTGACATTTTTAAACCTGAAACGAGGCATAGAGATTTGTCACATAGACCAGTAGCTTTTTTTTTTTTTTTTTTTTTTTGGATCTTTAAGTCATCACTGCATCACAGCAGTAAAAACATCTAGTGTAAATAAACCCTTTGTTACCTGTGTCTTTTCTTCCCAGTTTCTTGTAACCTTTTCTTCATTAAGTACGTGTGGATTTTTTTTGCTTCAGTCATGTGTGGTGTGGGTTCCTCTGCTAACAGCAGATGTTCTTTGCCCTTTAATACAAATGGCCTGGTTTTTCATGTGAGGTAGATTGTGGTTGGTGGGCAGCTGGTTATATAGGAAGCACAATTTTTTAAAATTTTATTCTCTACTTGTAGCCCTGGATATTATATGGGGTGATTCCTGTTCTTGTCTGTTGTGAATGAAACCTGATGTAGTTTTCGGCTTTAGTAGCCAATCTGGCCTCCTCTGCATTGTAAGATTCTCAAACCAGTCTGGTGTCCTCTCCCATAAATGATGCATTGCTTCTTCCAGAGCTGGAGGGTTTTTTTTGTTTGTTTTGTGTGCTGTTCTGTAAAAAAATCCAACAAAAACTTTTTTATTGTGGTGTATTTCTGCCAGTCAAAAACGCTTTATCTGTATTTACAGCTGCTAGAGTAAGATTGTCATTTCACCAGTGACTTATCATTACTAAACATTTAATGCATGCTTACTCCTTCTTTGCTTTATTTAAATAAAATCACTTTCCATCTGTAAGTTAAGAAATGCGAAATTGCGGATGCCTTTTTAATACCGATTTTTGATACCCAGCCCTACAAGTGGGTTCCGTGAAGAATCACACAGTTTAATCTGTTGTTGGATTTAGTTGTCTGGCTGCTGCATATTTTATGAGGGCAGGCAGGCAGGAATAACAAAGCAGAGGCCTCCTATTAAGCTCAGTCAGTCTACACACACCCATGTACACATTCACGCTTACTCACTCAGTCACTCACTCACGCATTTATACTCGCTATTTCACTCACTCACTCACTCGGGTCAGTAAGTCCACCCGTTCATATTCTCAGTAGTCTCTGAGGATGAGTTGTGTGCTCTCTGCTGTAATTAACCTGACACGGAAGTGCTGAAATCATCTGGAAACATCACGTCACTGTTGCTCTTTCATGATGTTCGTCTGCCAACACTGCTGTCAGATGAATGACCTCTGACCTTAGACCTCAGATTCCTCCCTGACACGTTTATTATGCAGTTGAAATCCTACAAGGACTTGAATAATCATTGCCATCAACCCCTTGTTGAAAAGTCGTTCTTATGAAACCGACATTATGCTGACCTGTCATGTCTGATGGGAATGGACGCCTGTTGAGCTCCTTAACAGATTTGCTTACTGGAAATCTCATTATGGTCTTATCTGTCTTTCTCTCTGTCACTCTATTCCTGTCTCCGTCTGTCTCTATATATCTCTGGGTCTTTCCGTCTGTCTGTTTGTCTCTCTCTCCTTCTCTCTTCATCAGTTTTAATCTGTATTTCTTTATTAATCTTTCTTTGTCCTACTCACTCTTTCTGTCTCGTTCTGTGTCTCACCATCTCTTTCAGTCGCTCTTTCTCTCTGTCTCTTACGGTCTCCATTACACTCTTTCCATTTATTTGCGTTGTGTCTCTCTTCATCTCTTTTAGTCTCCCTCTGTCTCTTTTTCTCTCTTAATCTCCCTTTGTCTCTCTTCTCTCTTTGCCATTACCATTTCTCTCTTGCTGACTTTCACAGTTTTGTGTGTTTGTCCATGTCAGTGTATGTGACCTAGGTGTATAATGAGAGTGGTGCAGGTTTGAGCCCCTCTCTGTGCTGAATCACAGGTCTTTAACACATTCTTCCTTACAACACCAACTCTTTATTTAGCGCAGCAGTGCGAAAGTTTACTCACTGTTGTGTGTGTGTGTGTGTGTCACATTGTGTGATTGTAAGCTAATGTCCTGATGTGTGTGACTGCAGTCTAAACTTGGTTATTTGTTCGTATGTTTGTATGGTGTATAATCATTCTCCGGTTTTTATTACATTCCTGCAAATTCTTTTGGTTTCTTTTCTTTTGGCTTTAATGCTGTTACACCTGATTTGTGCTTAGACGTTTCTTTTCTCTAATGTTAAAGTCTTGCGCTTGTTTAGACGTACTGATCACATTAAAACACTAAGACCTCACTCTGTCTCCTGCACAGTAGTTCACCCTGTGATGGACAGCAGCAACAATGACACTGATTTTTAATGTAAATCTGTTATAGGCCTGTTTATTTTAATCAGAAGGTGTTAGTTTAAATAGTATTTTTGCTCTCATGCCTATTCTACTACATTTATACATGGAAGTACGAGAAAAATTGTTACACCAGTCTAATACTGATAGGTCCCCCATGGAACATGGACTCCACAAGCTTGCAGTAATATTCCATAGGCAATGAACACCAAGACCAACACCATTCCTACAGAATGGCCCACAAATCTGTTGTCTTCGGAGGTGTAGTATTTCTGTGTTTCGCAGCATGTTGCATGACATCCAAGATAAGTCTGTTAATGCCGAGATCTGTTGACTTGGTGTGAATGGCAAAACCCCAATTCAGATGAGTGTTCCTCTAACAATAATTTGCCGTCTATAGACGTGTGTGGTGGCGCATTGTCCTGTTGAAAGAGGCCAAACCCATTAGAATGAATGCAGGACATGAACAGGTGTAACTCATCAGAAAGAGGCACACATAGCGGTTAGATATATTTGTAGATGTACCAGCTGAACAAACTCCATGCCATTTTAGAGCCACCACCAATCTGTACCAGCATTTCTTTTAATTCTGTACCAGTTTTTCTGGCATCTTGTGTGCATCTTGATTCCAGAGAAATTGCTCCTACTGTTACATGTACTATTATGTGAAGAACAGATAGAGGTTCTTGACTAGGGCACAGATTTTGTTTAGAGGTTTTGTGTTTATTACGTGTTAGAGATGTGTTATACTCAAAGCATGAATAAGCAGGCTGCATGCTTTTCAGGAATGTGTATGTTAATATTGTGTTGTTTCTCTCTTTCTCTCAGGTGATTTACCTAAAGAAAACCCCAGAGGAAGCGTACAGAGCTTTAATCTCCGGCTCTAATGCCTCTTACCTGCCATTCAGGTGAGAAAACTACAAGGCTGTCTCTCATGAAGTGTATAACCACAATGAAGAGGTGTTCAGCTAATCTTTTTAGTGCAATTATGTGTGTGTCTGTGAGTCTTGAGACTCTGTCCTCAATCTGTGTGTGTGTGTGTGTGTGTGTGTGTGTGTGTCTCCCAAGCTGGTGTGTAACATTTTTCAGACAGTAAATGAAACTGTTTCATTCACATGAACATTATGTAATTGTGTGTGTGTGGGTGTGAGAGGGAGAAAAAGAGCTCCTTTTTATATTTCCCACTACTTCTTTCTCTTTCCATTCACTGTGTCTTCCAACCATCCTTCCTACCATACTTTCTTTCTTTCAGTAAATTAATAAATGTGTGAAAAAAAAGTCATATGAACAGGAGTCAGGTTTCCTGCTGTTTGTCCAGCACTGTGTTGCTTTTATAAACGTTTTTTGAGCTTCTTCCCAAATTATTCTCTTTAACTGTGATGTATTTTATATGAACGACTACTGACCTTCAGCTCTAGCTGTACAGTCTGTATGAGCGGATTTCTAATTAGCACGTCTGACACTTACTTTCACGCTGCGTGGGTGTTTTTTTTTTTTTTTTTCCTGCTTCCGAGGCCCTTGGCAATCTTTATCACCCTGCATGGAGATTAGCTCATATTTCAGTTGTGTTTGAGTTACAGTATTGAATTTGATCATATTCAATCCTCCAGGCTTGTCTGAGCTTGCAGGGGAGCAAATATTTACCTTACCTCCAGGTTTATTCACGGACACATGAGTCAGTGCCCGCAGTTGCTTTTCATTATATTTAAGAGCTGCTTGCTATAAACCTGTGAGCTTTTTGATGGCTTTTGTTCCAAGTGTTGCATCAACATGTCACATGTTGTATAGTTTATCTTGACATTCCTGATTTAATTAAAATTAATGATCTTAATCCTTCCTATCTCTTGGGCAAAATGTAATAAGGTAAATGGTAAGGTAAATGAAATAAGGCCCCGACTGTGTGTTTACGTTGTAGAATTCATTTCCTGGGTTTGAAGGATGTTGAACGATTCCCCCCCCCCCCCCTTGTTTTTCCATTTTTTGCTCTTGATTGGTCCCTTGTCTAATCACAAAGCCATGCTTGTTACTGACCGTATGGCTGTCCTGGTGATGAAAAGAGCTTTGTCAGAGTGTACTCTGGCAGCAATGGCACTTCTGGAGAAATCTGGTTATGTAATGTCCTGTAGTACACTAATACAGGAAGGAAGTATGTTTGTGTTTGTATTTTAGCCCTGTTGCTTAAAGTGTCCAACAATTTAAATCCATTTTTACATCAGCAAACACTAAGTTGACAAGTCAGATAGATAAGTCACATACTAATGTGATTTGGATAAATGGAGCCATACAAAGAATTTATAAGAGCTCACAGGATAGAGCAGTAGGTTTTATACTGATTTACTTACTTTTAAGCTTGAACAGGTTACAGTGTTAACACAGACCTTTACACTTTACACTTTAAACTGATGCATTTTAAGAGTGAGTAAATATATTTAAGAACATCATTTTGGTATGTACTGTTTCTGAATTTGAAATCGTCATCAGAATTAAGTCAGAATAATGATAGTTCTTATTCCAAACCTGTTTCCAACTCCAATTTTAGGTCTAACACCACATTCATGATGCAGTTCTGGTGTAAACTCTATTTCCATGTTGCAGTTCCACCACCATTTCCATGTTCTAACTCTGCTTTTATGTTCCACTTTCAACTCCGCATTCATATTCCACTTCCAGCTCATACAACACCATTTCCAGGGTCCATTTCCTGTCTGTTTTCCAGTTCCAAACATCACTGCCATATTTCTGTTCCAGTTCTTTTTCCAACAATTCTGGGTTCTTGTTCAAGTTTTAACTCCAGTTCAGTGCCAACTCCAACTCCAATTCCAACACCATTTCCATTCGCTCCTCGAGTACTAGATCCAGTTTTAACTCTGTCCCAGTACAGTGCATGTTATGTGCAGAAATGATATTATTGGCTTCAATTAGATTAGCCCTGAAATAAAAGAACATTCTCTAAAAACATTTCAGCATTTTTAAACATTCATTAAATGTGTTTAATGTCAATATTTGCTGCCCCCTACATTTTGTTTTCATCACTTTAGTTTACCCCTTCTATTGTTGGTGTGTGACTTATTTCCTCCTTCAAGATGCTGAAGACATTTTTACCCGTTTAAGCAATGAAGGAGAACAGGAAGGGAGTAACTGTAAGACCTGTTGTCTTTTAGGTGGTTATTTTTAGACTAGCAGCTGAAACACGTTAACCTTCAAGTTCTGGTTTCTCTCGACAGACTTTTCCAGAGTTGGAGACACTTTTATGTACTTGTATGGTGTGTTCTTGCTGCTTAGTGAGGCAGCAGTTGAAGGTTTGGCAGGATGCAGATATAATCGAAATTATAGGAAATGGGTCTCAGACTTTTGTTATCAGGCATGCCTTGCCAGAGAAAGTGGTGTAGATTCAAAAGGGTGAGGTGTAAACACTACAAGATGTTTATGCAGATTCTTCTGTCTAACTCCAAACATTTCTAACAACTATTTCAATGCTAATCAGACTTAATTTTCAAATTTTCCTCTTTGGTCTACATCTGATCTTTCCACATCCAATTTTTTGACAAGCAGGGTGGGTATGAGTTCACAGGTTTCTTCTTTCCGGTTTCAGTTCAGCTTGAAGTTACAACAAAGTTGCCAAATACAGCTCAGCTGTTTTTTTTCCTTTAAAAAGCCCTGTCGTACTTCTTCTGCATGTGTTTTAAGATGCTGAAGGGCATTTTCACACTCGGGTCCGCATCCACTGATTCTGATGTGCCATTTGTGACATCCCATATGTCAGTTTGTTGCACACAGGTATGCCAAGGTGTTTTTTGTGCACAGTAAGTCGTCTTGTAGAAGTAACTGCAAATGTGCCTTTCTTGTTTTGTGCACTGAAATCACAAAGGTCAGAATTACAGTGCTCCTGGGGTAAATGTAACACACATGGGTTAATGGCAGGCTGCAGGTGGATAGTCACTGTTTTATCAGTGGATATGTAGGAATCATCCATGGATATTATGATCCAATAATCATAGATTTAAAAAAAACGAATCAAGTGTGAGTCAAAATCAAAAGTCAAGCAAGAAATACAAGAACAGGGAACTAGAACATATAAGAATGTGGCTCAGATAAACATATACATGGAGGACGTTAAGGCGCTTTTGTGCCTTTTTAACAACAATTGAATTATTCTGGTGGCAGGACAGATCAGTGGGACTAAGTCATATTGACATAAGAGCTCACTGTGGACTCCTTTGGTCTTCTTGGTGTTGAGGGCGAGGTTGAAGGTGGAGCACCATAGTGTAGGGCTTTGGATCTCCTCCTTTACGGCTTAGTCATAATAATTGCTAATGTGACCTACTCCATTACATCTCCGTACTTTTGATGTTGGTGTTATGCAGAGGCACACAGCCATGAATAAACAGGGCATATTATGTACAGTGTATGTCATTTTTTAGCACAAAAACCCAAAATAGTTATGCAGTGTGTAAATTGTAGATTTAAAAGAGTGTATATATCATATTAACAGAGGTTTTTTAAATTGTTGTTGAGATTTAAACTGATCTTGTGAAATCCTACTTTACTCCTATCAGTAAAACATTGTGAGGCCCAAGGGACCAGTTGAAATAGTGTATAATAAAGTAGTTATAATTACAATAATAAAAACTTTGTGTCACATGTCTGTTAAATAATGTTGCCAGAGGATGTCTCACTGTTATTTATAAGCCTTTCACATTTGGTAAATGTATACAGATCAGCCATAACATTAAAGTTACAAGTGAATAATCAGTTCTGTAGTCAGTTGATGTTTTAGAAAGAGGAAAAATTGTCAACTGTAAGGATTTTTGACTTTGACAAGGGACAACTTGTTATGACTGGAATAAAAGTCTGCAAAACAGCAGGTCTTTTGAGGTGTTCACAGTATGATGTGCTTAGTACCTTCCAAAAGTTGTCCAAAGAAGGACATCCGGTGAACCCGGCAACCAGGTCATGGGTGCCCAAGACTCACTGATGTGCATGGGGGCGAGGGCAAGACGATCTAGTCGGATCTGTTGCTAATGTCTTGATTCCAGATATCACAGCACACCATCCAGACGTCTTGTAGTGTCTATACCTCAGTGCCTTCGAGCTGTTATGGCAGGTAGTTGATGTGATGGCTGGTCGGTGTATGTAGGCTGTACCTTCAATTTGGTTTCAGCACAACAACACAACAGAAAAAGGCAAGTGCTTCCCAGTGTGTCTTCATACACAAGGAATAGCACGGACCTCTTAAGGGAATCTTAACATACAACAACATATCAGTTCAGACGGCTTATATATTTAGTCACGGATCCTTTGGGTCCACAGTCTCGTATTCCGGGCACATGTTGAAGTGTCAATCCATTTTTGCACTGTGGTAGTGTTGGAGTCCATAAAGCTTGGTGTTCAGTTTATCACTATAGATCCTCATCAGGATGCTACTCAAGAAATAAAATCATCATTAATCAGTCTTGAATGTCTGTGATTTTAATTTTAAATGAAAGATTTCATGAGCTGCTTTCATAATAAGATTTCTTGAAACATGTACATGAAGGTCTTTTGGCATTCAAAGCGTAAAAATTGGCAGGAGGTGTGGGGGCGAGTGCAGGGATCCCAGCAGAACCCTCAGCCAATCTGCCCCGTTACCCATTACAAAAAAAAAACCACACACGTTATTGCTAATGTAGCTGATTAATGCTACACCACTACATTTAATACATTTCTAACCACGTTTCTAACAGCATTTAATGATTTCTTCTTTCCTGCAGCTATTTTTCTGACATGTACACGCGGGTCACCTATTTCAAATCTAAAAGCACTCTTTTGTCATGAAATAGTCCATAATTCATTTTTGTGTAGCATTTGTGCAGTGTATTAACACCTGAAAAAACTGCACACAGAGATCCGTGAGACACCGAATCATTCTTCGACATTGTTGCTTTGCTTTCATTAAAAGTGATGTTCCATTCCCCATCTGGGTCAGGTGTTTTAAACCCCCCTGAATCCTGATCTATTTTTATTTCACTCGGTGTACATGAGGTCAGTCTTTTCTGTTCTGCTTTGAGTTTTGGGCTGAGAGGAGTAATGAGACTCCACAGAGACCAGACACCTCTGTGACTGTGCAAATTATACCATAGTATGATCATTGATTCTGTGTAGTATATGATCACTGTTTAAGGAAATTTGTAGAAATAAATAGAAATACATGGTGATGGATTGTGATATAAACTTTTTGCTTATATTCTCATTGTATCATACGCTTTCTCTTCTTTTTTTTTTTTTTTTTAGGGATGCATCATTTGGAAATTGCACGTACAACCTGACCGTTCTTGACTGTTTGCAAGGAGTCAATAAGGTAAGACGTCTGAGCAATCTGAATCACATGACCGTTAAATTGATCATGGTGTTGAGACCTGCGCACACACAGTACAAGCTTTCGTTGCTAGTTCCAAGAAGAGGTGAAAGGCAAAGATTTTACATAGAAGTGGGTGTGTATTGTGTGTAATGTTGCACACCACTCTTGTGTGCTGTCTGAATGATGTTGATCAAGTACAGCAGTTGAGGTTTCATCAAAAATGTGGGCATGGCGCATTTTTAAGAAACCACACCTAAAAGATTTGTACATTTAGCAATGTATGCGGACTGGTTTGTTTGTGTGTGTGTGTGTGTGTGTGTGGTGGGGGGGTGTGTGTGTGTGGGTGTGTGTGGTGGGGGGGTGTGTGTGTGTGGGTGTGTGTGTAAAATGTTTTTTAAGATGGCCACAATGCTCCCTGTGCTTCTTAAATTTCATAACAAATGTTAACATTACGCTGAGGCCCCTGGAGTTCATTCATAATAGAGTTGTTGAGTAAAAGAGGGCCATAGAGATGGACTGAAATAAAGAGAGAGATGGAAAGAAAAAGAGATCTTTTATAGAGACCTATAGCAATGGATAAGTAAATGGAGACAGGGACTAGGACCTATAGAGATTGCAGCAATAGAGAGAGAAAGATGGCATGGAGAAGAGATATGGGGATGCGGTCTATAGAGCTAAGGGCAAAAGAGATGGAGCACGCTATACAGAAGGAAAGGTAGTGTGCAAGAGAGAAAGAGATGGATAAATAGAGAGAAATCTGTAGATGGAGCAACATTGAAGTGAGCTCTACAAATATGGCGTGATAGAGAAATGGGGGCAGTCATGGCCTAGTGGCTAGGGAACCAGTCTTGGGTTCGATCCCCGCACAGGGCAAGACACAACTGAAGTGCCCTTGAACAAGTCACCTAACTTACCCAACTGCTCCCTGGGTACCGTGATTTGGGACTGCCCCTGCTCTGGTCAAGTGTGTTCACTGCCCCCTAGTGTTCACTGGTGTGTGTTTCACTGCACGGATGGTTTAAAAGCAGAGGTCACATTCCTCTGTGTGCACAGTAGGCAAATAGTTCACTTTCACTTTCAGATGGACCAAGGTCTGTAGACAAAGAACAAAAGATCTATAGAGATGAACTAAAAATAAAACTCATTGTGCAGTTGAGTTTAGTTGACAGCTCTACCACGTAGCTCTAGCCACATGGCTCCACCCTCACAGCCTGAGCTCAGTGCAGGAAGCTCCATATGAGCTCATCTCACTCTGTCATCATCTGGCACAAAAACACTCAGACATTCTTCCACAGATTTTTCCATCTCGTTGAGTCTCACAGCACAGCGTCACTCCCTCTGGGAAAATCAACTTTGTGCCCTTAAAGACAAACAAAACCCTCATTCCTTTTCTCTCCTTCTGTCTCCAGTTTTCTCCTCCTCCAGCTCGGCTTTATTAAAAAATCTCACACTTATTAACATCAGTAGGACGTGCCTGGAGAGGGGCTAACTGCTAGTGTGGATCAGATTATTGTGACTGAGATGTGTTTGTGTCAAGCATTAAATTGCAGGCACTTAATCAGCCTGCTATTTTAAATTAGCTGTGTGTAATAGTACATTGATGCATCATCTACTGCTTCCAGTGTGACCTGCTATTTTTCACATGATTAAGCACTGGCACTAATTCACAGCTGTGTTACCTGAAGCAACACTGATCCCAAATTCACACCTGTCTCTGCTGTGTTTCTTATTTGGTAGCTCTTATATAGTTGTAGTTTATAGTTATAAATAAGTGATAGACATTTTTCGGCATTTTCCCTCTTAGCCATTGTAAGACTGATGGATAAATTAATGGAGAGTGGAGGTACAGACAGACTGATGTAAAGATAGATGAATGTTAGTGGTTGGTGTGGTACAGTGATAACATCATTGGCTCCCATGTGAAAGACCTGGGTTCGATTCCCGCTCTGGGCAACTAGTCCTTGGGCAAGTCTCCTAACACTACGTTGGCCTACCAGTAATCTTGTAAATTGCTTTGGATAAGAGCATCTGCCAAATGCCATAAATGTAAAAGTAAATGAATGGATAAATTGATGGACAAAGTCAGAAGGTTTGAAATAGACGAATGGTCAGATGATTGGGTAGGTGGATGGCTAGAAAAGCAAACGGATAGATTGATGGATAGATAGAAGAATGGGTAGGTTGAGGGATGAATGGCAGGATATCTGCATAGCTAGACTGATGAAATTGTCAGAACACAGTGCATGACAACTTGCTACGTAGCCGCAGATTACTGAGAGTGCCTACAGTATCCATAGCTGGGCATGTAGGCATGAACCGGAAGACGATGGTCTGGTCTCCTTTTCTTTTATGTTATCTGGGGAAGAGATGCTAACAAAATAAACTATAGGAAGAAGGCAGAAGTAGTGTGAGGCTCTGCACAATATTCGGAAGGTGGTTTTAATCTACCATGTACACCAGTGTGCATTGTGTGTGTTAGTGAACCATGAACACACTAATCAATGCCATTAGCTTAAGAGCCTTATTTAACCTGTTACTTGGGGCAAAGAGCGATTGTATGTAGTGCCACAGTTTAGGACATTCACTAGTGTCACATTATTGTTTCTATAGTAACAGCACATTCACAGTGACTTTTATGACTGATACACCACTTAAATTGATTAAAACGTGTTGAGTAACTAGAAATGGATAAAAAGTATAAATTGCTGTGGTATAAGAGGAATGAAACGCACTTCTGGATGTGCTGTTTTAGGAAAACTCTTTTTGTATACAATGTGAAAAGTGTGTTAAATGTTTTCCTTTGTGTGTTTAAGGCCCTGCAGCACGGCTTCTTAAACTTTGAGACATTCGACCTGATAGAGTATGAGTACTATGAGGTAACTACTAAGAGGAAAGTGTGCATACACACATTTTGTGCTTTGTACAAGCTTTAATTATAATCCGCTTATGGCCTTTTAGCTCATGCAGCGCGATTAATTGAGAATGATAACTTCCACAACCCTCTGTGTTTCTCTGTGACTTCTGCTTTTGTCACTAGCGTGTAGAGAATGGAGACTTCAACTGGATTGTCCCTGGCAAATTCCTGGCCTTCAGCGGGCCGCACCCAAAGAGTAAAGTAGAAAACGGTGAGCTGCAGATTTTTCATAGCTCTGCCCACCTCTGTGTTCTCTACACAATGGTATCTAAGAGGACTGATGTATGTTGGTTGTCGTTTTGAAACATGTCGTGACATGAAACTTGATTTAATTCCTTATTCCTTAATTCCTTACTGTGTTGCCAAATGGCGTTATTTAAATCTGATTTGTTTGTTTTTTTGGGACAATAGTGCCATTTTCTTGTACATTCAGATTGTTTGTTAGAACAATGGCACTTGATTATTTCAATTCAGAACACCACAATACAGTTATAAAGCAACTCTTGATGTGTCAATAATCTTGGCCTGGCTAAAAATAACATTTATTTTTATTTCATTTGTATTTGTAAATCAGTTTATTTTATACCTCTAGTATGTAAAATGCTAAGTTAGCTAGTTATTGATTTGTCTATTTATGCTTTGATGAAAATACAAGTAAAAAATTGGCCAATTTTTTTTTTTTACTGCAGGCTATCCTCTCCATGCCCCTGAGGCTTACTTCCCATACTTTCGCAAGCACAATGTCACCACCATCATCCGCCTCAACAAGAAGATCTATGATGCCAAGCGTTTCACAGATGCCGGCTTCGACCACTACGACCTGTTCTTCGTAGATGGAAGTACACCAAGTGATGTTATCACACGTCGCTTCTTGCATATCTGTGAGAAAACAGATGGTGCTGTCGCTGTCCACTGCAAAGGTGAGTGGATTCTTACAGACTTCCATGTACGTTTGTCCTGGTTTTTGTTTCGTGACATGACATGACCACATGGAGGCACTGTTGGATTAGAAACATGAGCAGCTGGTCAGGCAGTAACACTGCTGATTTAAAGACAGCATTCTGACTGAAAATAATAATAATTCACCCATTATGAATGTTACTCCGAGGTTAGCCATATAATACTAAAACCACCATTGCCCTGAAGGGGTGTACGTGGTATACACTGATGTTCAGGTAGATGGTGTGTGTCCACCTGAGTGGAATGTATTACCCAAATGAATGCCAGGACCCCAGATCTCCCAGCATCTTATTGCTGTCTCTTTGCCAGTTCCCTATGACACACACACATCCGACCATCGATTTTATGTAGAAGGAAACATGATTTATCAGACCAGGCCACCCACTTTTATTGCTTCATGGTCTTGTCCTGATGCTCACATTCCCATTGCCGGCAGCTGCATTGGTGGACAGGAGACAACGTGGGAACTCTGTTCAGTCTGCGGCAATCCTTCCCCACACGCAGCAAGCTCTGATGCACTTTGTGTTCTGACACCTCTTTCTCAAAGCTAACATTAGCTTTTTCAGCAGTTTGTGCTATTGCAGCTCTTCTGTCAGATAAGACCAGGCAGGCTAACGAGTCTTCCCATAAACTTGTCATGGGTTCACCGGTTATGCTTCCTCAGACCACTTTTGGTAGGTACTAACCACCTGGAATACTCCAGAACACCTGCTTTCTTTTGGAGATGCTTCCATCACAGTTTGCGTCTTGTCACAGTCAGACACAATCAGTCACTCAGATCCTTACGCAATGTCTATTTTTAGCGTTTTCAACATATCAACTTCAAGAACTGGGTATTTATTTGCTGCCTTCTCTTCTCTAATCTTCTCATCTCTTGACAGGTGCCATTGTAACAAAATAATCACTGTTACTCATTGTTAATATTATGGCTGATTGGTTCAAAGCAGAAATAGCAGCACTATATGCTTTTATTTGTATAGCTGTACATTAATTAGTTGTGCATTTCTTATCATTCTTCTTATCATCATTATCAAATGAAAATTATAATGAAACACTATTTTAAGGACCTCATTTTGCATCTTGGCTTTGTAGTAGATTCTGTTAAGGTGCCAACCAAACTTTTCTGACTGTTCTACAGTGCAACAAATCACAAACTACAACTAAATTGTATAAAACATCATTGGAATGCTATTCTAACTATAGTCAAGTTCCCATTATTAAATATAAGATGATAATAGATAATTAAGCAAATGTGTTGTACAGATGCTTTTTGTAGTAACTTATCTGTTGCCATGCTTGATGTCCAATTTAAGATGTTGGCTATAGCAATTACAAAAATTTGTGTATCTTAATATATTTCAGCAGTTTAGAAAGTGTAGGAGATTCTAATAGCATTAACAGCTCACATGTGAAATCGGATATACAAAACGGGTGTGTCATGTATGCCATTGTGCTAGTTGCTTAATGTGTGAATGCTGTAGGTGATACAAATTAAAATCACTAAGCAACAGGAACAAAAAAAGCCATATGTAGTGTTTGATTAATGCTGTTTCTCTATTAAATATGTTATTTACATGTCTTGTTCCTTTAGAGGTGTTCAAGTTGTTTTTTATTCACTGTTAAATTTAAAGTTGTATCCGGGTTGCTTATTAGGGATCTAGATCAAGAGCTTTGTGTCTGTGCAGATTTGGTTTTAAAGATCTTGTCCTTTAAATTAAAATGAAGCATTTTTATGCAGTGACTTTGATTCATATTTTTTGAATAAATTATTTTTTAAAATAGACATTGTATCTGGGTGTAGATTTGGATCTAGACAGCACAAGACTGCAACGACAGTGATGTGGGGAAAACGCCCTAAAAGGACATGAGGAAAGCACATTAAGACCAGACTCGAAGGCACCATCACCCGACAGTGGGATTATAAATAATTATACACTGCCTGGCCAAAAATAAAGTCACACACACACACACACTAACATTCACTTGGACCACCTTTAGCTTTCATTATGTGGCGGTACTGTTTTTGATTTTTTGACAAACCTTATTTATTTCTGTCCAGAGTTGCTTGAATGTTCCTTTGAGATCTTGTGTCAAAGCGCTCTGTTGTGTCTTCTCCAGCACATCCCAAAGAGTTTGTGATATGACCTACTGCACTTTAAATTCTGCTGAAATATATCAAACCTCCTGAAACACCATGTGACTCTTTGACACATGACTCACAACTCCAAACTTAAACATTGTTTCGAATTTGTTTACTCTTTAGTCATTTGTTGCATTGCTGATCTTTTTTTCCCCAGCTGGTTTGGGCAGGACAGGCACGCTGATTGGCTGCTACCTGATGAAACTCTACCGATTCACTGCAGCTGAATCTATCGCCTGGATCCGTATCTGCAGACCCGGTTCCATCATTGGACCCCAGCAACACTTCCTAGAGGAGTAAGTAGAATAGAAAGATCCCATGAATCTGGCTATAACTGGCAACATAAGTGACCTTTGTTTTACATTCTATTCTGCATACTTTATGTACATTCTGTGGACTAAAAGCAACATTCACTAGATAGAAAATCCATAGATCCTAGTGCCGAAACATCCATGCTTATCTGGTTTCTAAGCACTGATAAGCTCATGTCATCATGGTTGTTGTCATGAGATTTTACTAAAAAACATGACACTCCAAGAAAGCTCTCAGTAGGTTTGAAGGCAATAAGATGTTTTAAAAGTTTTGTAATACAAAAACAATGTAAAAATAACTGAATAACTCCAGAACAGTGTATCGTGTGACATTTAAGACAATGCCGGTATGTTCAGTAACTGTGAAAGTACCATGTGGCATGCAAACGTCCTGGTTCTTTCTAAGGACATGTACATGCAGTGACTCCAGATGACTGCAGGGTATGTGCGACAGCAAGTATAATCCAGCTCTAATTGCAGAGCTTTTCTTCATGCATTATCTTGTAGGTTAGCTCACTATAAACCTTTTATCATTATCTCAGTTGCTGGTAATGCAACACAATTTCCTTTCTTCCAATTTCATATCAGAGAGAGTGAGAGATAGTGAGTGCTGCTTTGGTGAGAGAGGCAAATTTAGTCACTACATGCATTACATATTAAAACTGGAAAGGTAAAAAAGGTGTACTGCAGCTATTTAATCAGAACAAATAATGTGGTTATAATTTATGCAAGGGAGAAACGCTTGGCTGAACTGAATCGAGTTTTAAATGCTTGCTTCATTGACTATTTCTAAGTTGTAGGTTACTTTTGATTTATTATATTTAATATTAATTTCAGACCAATTCAGAATTCTGTTAAATTCACTTTTGTTTGTATATGTATGTATGTATGTGTGTATGTGTATGTGTATGTGTGTGTGTGTGTGTGTGTGTGTGTATATGTGTATATGTGTGTGTGTGTGTGTGTGTGTGTGTGTGTGTGTGTGT
>JAOVVF010000004.1:11579540-11590194 GCA_028565595.1 Duopalatinus emarginatus
AAAAATCTTTGAAAAATCTTTGACATGTATAAACTTTAAGGCAACTCTGTGATGTTAACAATGGCTTTAAATCATATAATTGTTTTATATCATTTTATATATGGGTTATGCTGTCAGGTTTTTTAATGGCACTCTGTAAAATGTAGAATGTTTAGGGTGCAATATGTTGTTTAGGTACGCAGATGGGTATGAATTTCTTTTTTTCCTATAAAGACATTTATGAACACATGTTCTACAGGATTAATAAATGAAGCTTGTTATCACACAGCAAAGTTTTCTGGATCTACAGTATCCAGGTCAAATTACCTACTAAAGTGAGGGACATAAACTGTTCCTGGGAAGCTTTTAGTGCCAACACGGCAGCAAAAAGTGAGTGAATCCATTAAGGTTCAAGCATGGTTTCCACATGCATCAGGAGGGTTTATCTTTTCAGAAAGCAAAACTCCTAGTCTGCATCATGTGTCCTCATGAACTTGTGTCTTTTTGATAAGAACAGTGGTCTCCTTCTTGGCTTTGGTCCTGCTGCTGCCAGGAAAAGCTCTTGAGCAAGTGCGTAGGAAAATAAACTCCTCTATGGAGGAGAGGAAGAAGCAGTGCAGATATAGCACGCATGCTGTGGGTGAGATGAAGTGAAATCTCAGTGAGAACGAGTGCTTAATCAGCAATCTATTGTACATGCGGTGGCTTGTATTCAAAACTCGAAAGACATGCGTGTGTGTGTGCATCTTGGTCACACTGTCACACACAGCCACATGCATGCATGGTCAAGTCAAAGTCTGGTTCTGTCAGTGCTGAGTGAAAACAGACCCCCTTTACTGAAGTGATGCTTAAAACAATGCTGGGAGATTGTAGAGCATTCTGTAGGGCTAGAGAGGTGAGCATTAGCTGCTTAGCATACTTTCTCTCTAAGGCCACTCTTGGGCATGTGAGATTAGTGACAAGGTGTTGGTTAATTTTTGATATCAGCAGCTCTGACAGGCTGCAATCACAGGTATCAGTAAACTTTACTATAAATTGAAAGAAATTCTGATATGCCATATCTTTGTAACAAATAATACATTATAATTGTTGCAGTGGTATAATGGAATATGAGGGGGGTGTCAACCTCGGGGAATAAGCACAATCCTAAGTGTTTGAATTTTTTTTTTCATAATCACACTTATAAAAAATAAATGATGTTCTCCTTTTCTGTCTTCTCTCTTTATTCATCTTCCTTTGTGTTCTTTTCTTCTGTCTGCGTCTCTTTGTTCTGTTGTTGTGTAGGAAGCAGGCAACTCTATGGGCTCAGGGAGACATGCTTCGCTCTAAGCAGCAGAAATCGCGGGTGTATGAAGAAAGCAGCATTCCTCGTCTCATCTCTAGCATGGATGACTTGACCATCGGCAGTAGCTGCGTTAGATCTGGCAGCATGGAGGAGGTGAGGGGAAGTGCAGCAGACTGCAGCAGATTTATCAGATTTCGCTCACCTTTGCTCTCGAGCTTGAATCTCTCCAAACCACATAATATATATATACAAATAGTTTTATGTCATTTCTTACCGTGTACTGATATAGTGAAAAAAGGTACTAAAATGATTCATTGGTAGTGAAAAAAGCCTGGATGTTTAATTATGAAAACATTTATTTTACATTACTTCTCAGTCAACTCTTGTATGTGGACAGCAATAAAATGACCACAGGAGAAAAGTGGATTGTATTTTTTATACTCCTGGATGTATGTGTCATGGTCATATGATCATGGCATAACATGGCTAAATTTCCATTGTTTCTTTCTATCTGCACTGCAGTTACACTATCAAGTAATAAGTTGCTTGTGTCACTTGTAGACATGTAGTGACCCCTACAGTTGTCATTTTGGGCTTGTTTTCCTTGTCTTATTTATAGTTAAACACAGATTAATGAGCACTATCAATGTGAAAGCTGGTTGTTGAAATTCAAAATGCTCTTAGCAAAACAAGTTAACTGTACTAGCTGTGTACATGCAGCAAAAGCACTGAATGTTTTTTGTGCATTGATACAAAAACTTATGGGTAAAGGTGCTTTAGACCTTTCACACTAACAGGATGTTGTTCACAATCTGCAAGTTACTGATGTCCAGCCGATAATTGGGGTCATTTAAAAGCTTTAGTGGAGTAAAAGCTAGATTTTAGGGTCAAGGTGCTTCAGATGACCGTGACTATACAGTGTCGGTCTGATTCATTTTACAGAATGGTGAATACAGTGAAAACGGTCTCAGTATGACTCAAGGAGACAAACTGCGTGCCTTAAAGGGCCGGAGGCAGCCCAGGTCATCCGCCTCCACAACTCTGAGGTAAGACCAGTCGATAATTCAAAGAAGTTTGGAGACTTTTTTTAAGGTCTGCCAATGAGTGACTAAGAAATAATGGCATGGAAGTTAGGCGGACTCACTAGAGGGGAAAAAACCTGTAGTATGTGCACAATAAGCACAATACAGTTTCAGCATGTTAACACTACAGAAGACATATTGTAAACCATTTAAGAACATGTTTGATGATACTTTATTTGATGTCTACATTACCTCCTGTTTGTATTTAACTTATTTACTTATACATACAAATGCTTATTGTATGTAACATATTTTTTTATTTTATCCTTTCAAACGATAAAAAAGAACCACCACCATCACCAGAAGATTTTAGCAGCTTCCAACTTGTAATTATTAAAATAATAATAATAATAATAATCAATATCAGAAAAGAACATTTTAACACGTCAGTGTATTATCATATCGTTTTTACAATTCAGTCAGCTAATGGTACGTGTTCCTGCACCTCTTAAACAAAAGATGTGAAGCTAAAGTAATTACACAGGAGGCAGATGCTGGTGTTCAGTTGCCATAGTAACGTGCAGTGTCACTTGTCTCTTGTAGATGTTGTCTTTGTTCTTTAACACAGGTAGATCCTGAAACCTCATTCACTTTAGTGATGTTCTGTCTTTATTAGCTGTTCGTGTGTAATCTGGTTGATAAAAGCACTAAGGAAGCTCCGACCCCTTTTTATCTAGTTAGATTAATGAGAATTTGGATTCCATTTGGATGTTGCATTTTTAATAATTGGAGAAAATAACCCAAAATGATAAAATATCTTTTATAATTAATGTGATTTTCACTAACAGTAAGATTTACTTTAATAAAATTCTGACTAGAAGTTGAAATTTTTTTTGACATGTTCTCTGGTTTATTTCCACTTTCCTAAATTACTTGCACTGTCATTCGACTAAGCTGCTGATGGTCTGTCCAGATCTCTCACCTACTATAATGTGGCCATCAAAGCCATTTTGCTCATCATCTCATAGATCACCATCTAGCTAAGCTGAGTCGCTGCTGTAATGTAATTCATTGTTGTACAGCTGCATTGCATTCTGTGTGACTATGGATCAAGGAGCTTTATTGTCATTTGCATCACATGTGGTAGATAAGGTGGAACGAAATTATGTACTCAAGGTATGAATCCAGCATTGGCACCATCTACTTAGCTACTTCTGTGTTGAATGTAGCTAAAAAAGGGTGAAAAATAAAAGCTCTTGCCCTTTTGTTGTCATTCTGTATTTTTGAGATTTTTGTTCTTTTTCTCCTGTTAAACTCCTTTGTAACTGACATCGATGGACAGTGTAGTTTAGGTCATGCTGGTTTGTTTTTAAAGCACAGAGGTGCGGACAGCTTTTCAGTACATAATTCATTTCAGAGTAGGAACACTTTTCACCACATTTTTTTTGTTTCATCTAATGATTTCCCTTTTTCTCTTATACTTTAAAACATAGAAACCCACACAATCTCCCATCACAGTACCGTAGATTAAAGCATCCTTGTTTTGAAATGAATTTGCAGCAGCAGAATTTGTATGACCAATATTTACCAGACAACTACAAATAATACTTGTGAGCATTGTTTGTCCTCCACTTTCAAGCATGCATTATGCAGCACACGGCACTTATCACCCTTCTCAAGACCCATCTCACAAAACTCACAAAGCAAAGAGCAGAACAATCACATGCAGATATCGACGATGCTTGTGATGGTGCACATGGCCTGCTTTTTAGCACTTAGTGCGAAATTAATTAAGGGCTGAACACTCGTTCAAAAGGAGGTTGTTGAATTTACATCAGAGCCTCAAGAGTGGTGAGGGAAGAGGCCTCTCATAACAGAATGGGACTCCTACTCATTTTACTGTGCTGAGCAAGAAAGACAAAGTTCTAGTGAAAAATACGAATGGATTAATGAAGGACTACTACACAGATGGTCTCTTTGCACAAAAAGACACAAAAAGTGTGAAAGTTTGAATGAAAGAGATTGATGAATGGAGTGTAGACACAAGCAGCTGCAGTATGCTCTCATTCCATCTTAATCCGAGTTTTTTTTTCTTCCCTGAATGAGAGAGAAGGAAGTCTTCGTGATGAAGAGCTGCTGAAGAATGAGAAGTAACAGAACATAGTACAGTCTCACCCTTTTTCCTGTATCTTGACCCTGTGTTTATTACCAGTGCCTCCTTATTGTTCCTCCCAGGCTATTTCTGGCTATTTTATAACCCCTCTCTGAACCTAAGTTGGGCCTTAAGGAATCAAATTTGTAATCACCGTAACTCTTTAGTTAATATTTTAAAATTTACCGTTCCAAGTTCACTCTCATTGTTTGAGAGTTTATGTTGTATAGCTGTTAAAAGAAATACAACCCATTTTTTTGTTGTTGTTTGTGTATTTTATATTCAGTTACGTGAAAGGAAATTTGGAGCAGAAAGCCTGGAAACTGTCCCAACTGATATCTGCAACATGGTGCTGCGTTTATGTTCCACATCAGTGGAAAGTTTTAGAAATTTAAAAAAAAAAATTTTTTTAAAAGGGTGTCTACAGGAAACTATAAACGCCTGGTAATTTCTTATAAAGTACAACTGTATTTCCAAAAAAGACTGGATACTGTGCTAAATGGAATGCAACAATGTTTAAATCATTTATATGAGAAAAGAGAACTCAAATAGGTAAATACTATATCAAAGAATTTATATGTATATGTAATTTATTTATTTATTTGAATTTGTTGATATTCCGCAAGAAACATGACATAGATTGTTCATTAAAGTATTTCACAGAAACTGACTGAAATAATACATTTTAATTGATAATCTTTAATAAATCAATAGAAATGATTTGTGCTTGACAGAATGTGACCATTGTTTTAGCTTTTCTCAACATGTACATGTGTTTTACAGCAGACTGACTGGCTCAGGTACTCATGGACCAGGTTCACCCATTAAACCCTCCAAATTGCCATCATCGTCCTCCACTTCCCCCGCTACCTCTGGCTCAGCAAATAGGATCAGCCGAATCTCTTCTTCCTCATCCAACCTGAAGAGGTGAGCACTCCATTGCATAAACCTATTTATTGCCCTGTATTCCTGCTCTTTCCTCCATTCCTGTACAGACGAATCTGCTTTCACGTTCCCCTATCTCAGCTACACCAGTTAGTTAACTATGTTTATACTTTCCTTCCTTTTCTCTGTGCTTGTCTGATATACCCCGCCCCCCACCCCCATTTTTACCTTACTTTCTCTTTCTTTTTTTCCTCCTTGTCTTGCATTACCCCCTCAGCTCCCTGGTGGTGTTTTTCCCTCTCTGTGACTACTCTATACACTGATTCAGAGAAACATCTGGTAGACATAGGTCACTTAATAGAGTGGGTGACTCTCATCTGCAGTGTTTATATTAGCCCATGTTACACTTGAAACTTTCACACTTATTCATGCTCACTCACACTCACAGTGTCTTTCTTCCCCATCAATCTCTCCACATTTTATTGTTTCCTTTCCTTGTTTTTAGACTGTGTAGTTGACAGAGTTCCATGACCGCATGACGCATTCTTTTTCATTTCCCAATTTTTAATAGGTCAAAAGACACTGAACTATTTTTTTTTTCTAAAAATCACAAAAGCAGGAAGGCACATTCACTTCTTCTGCTCATTCTGTATAATCTGCCTGTTGTTATTATGTGGTGTGTGATGAGTGTGTTGCTGTGAAGAGTCCACATTCCGTCCCCAATCTGTGTCCATGTTCCTTCCCTTATAACCTCCCTAATCCCCCTCACCCTCGACCATTCTCCAGCTCCTGTCTAAACTCCAGATTAGCCACCTCATTGGGCAACCTGTATGTTGTTCCCGGGGACCCCGGGAATCGCCCTCGAGCCTTGTTTGCATCCACGTCTCCGTCCTCATCTTCATCCTCGTCTCTGTCTTTTCCTGTCCCCCGTACCACGTTTGCCAGCATCTCAGCTCTGGCTGCACACAATTTTCACTATGAAGTCAACAACAACAGTGATCAGTATAGCGCCTCCAATGCCAATTCCAAGATCTCGGCATTCAGCAACCACAACCACAGCAGCCTGGGTGGAGCCTCCACCACTGGGAGGTTTAGCTTGGAGGAACCAAGTCAGAATCCGGTCACTGCAGGTCTGAGTAGGCCCTCAGCCCGCTACCTCAGCCGCTCCATTCCCGTAAGTGAGCTCCTTGCACATCCCTGCACATGCAACAGCAGCATTTCTTCTCATTCATCTTCTTTCTCACTTCTTTTCGTTCAGATGTAATCTTTCTAATCCTGCTCATGCCTTTATTTCTGCTCGGATTAAAGGGATGGTTTGGAGAAAAGGTTTTCGCTAACTTTAATTTTGCACTACAGCTATGAAACTAATGTAGCATATGAATAATGGAAGTCTGTCACCCAAAATCTTCCCCATGAATTACACATCTATAGAGTTGTTTTGTTTATTTATTTTTATTTATTTATTTATTTTTACCAATGATACCAGGATAATGTAGATTACAAGTAGTGAGTCTCTGTCACCCCAAATCTTACTCTGTTAAAAGTGCATGTGCCTGATGTTTACTACTTTTATTTTTCCCATGACCCCCATAAAGGGTCCTCTAACTTTTGCTGCAAAATTGGAGGCAGTTGATTGTCTAGGATGTCTCTGTATGCTGCAGAATTGCTATTTCCCTTCACTGGAGCCAACATTACCCAAATAAGTTCCAACTTCACAATGCTGATGTGCATAAAGTGAAATGCATAAAGATATGATTTGCCAATGTTGTTTTGAAAGTATTCAGAAGGTTTGTACAAAGCCTTGACCGAACCCCACTGACCACCTTTGGGATTAACTGAAACACGTCAGGACATCTTGCCTGATCTCAGCTCTGGTGGCTTAATAGCCAAATACCCACCGTGATGCTCCAAAATCTAGTGGAAAATCTTCCCAGAAGAGTGAAGGCTTCTGTAACAGCAAAAATAGGGAGGTGGGGAGAGCAGTTTCATACTAGAATATGTTACTGGCTTAACTTAGAATAGAAATACGATTGTTCAGCAGCCCTACATACAGGAGTCATGTTCATACTGATGTTTGCTTCTTTAGCCTGCAAGTAAAGGAAGTGTATGTTATAAAAAAAACCTTTCATGAATACATGCCTGTGAATATTCTGGTCTCTTTGTGTGTATTTGTGTGGTCAGTTTGTATGTTGGACTGGATTTTTTTGTCCAACAGAACAAAACCCTTAGCATATAAATTATTCAGATTCATATACTTGCTTCAAATAACATCTTTATGCTACACACATTTTAATACAAGCTATACTACATTAAATAAAATATAAAGATTTTTGTTATTCACCTCTGGTTATAAATGTACCTTTGTTCAAATCTTTAGAGTGATGGGGAATAGGGGGCAGACCACAGGATACAAGATTGTGCTTCTGTCCTCATACCATGATAGTGTTTAGCTAGGCAGTGAAGCAGGGTTTATGAACAATAAAGATTTTGGGTGACACTGGGTGACTTCATTTCATATAAATTTATTGTTGTTCTGTGCAAATGATAATTGTCTCTGAACCATTCTTTTAGGTCTGGTGTAGAATGTATAACATTGAATTATTAATAAAGTAATGCTAATAAAAGTATTAAATCACACCTTGTGATTATGTGATTTAAGGTGTAATTTAACATGTTCTTTTTAATATTGTTATCTGAATGGTTTTGTCTCTTTAGAGAGAGAGAGAGACAGAGAGAGAGAGAGAGAGAATGAAAACATGCATATTATTTTATTTACTTTTACTCATGATTGTCTTCTATGCTCTCTAATGAAGCTCTTATTATGGCTTTTAAATGTACATCAATTGCCTTCACATAGTGGGAATTAATTGATTGTGGTTCTGAAACCAATTTTCCAGCAGCACTCAAACACATGCTACCTTTTAACCCTCTTTCAGTTTTAGTGTATCCCACACTTACTTATTAAACCATTAAAAATACCTTTTTATCTTTTTAACATGTCTATCTATCTGTCACGATGGTTCTGACTGTTTCATAAACTTGTTTGGCTCTAATGCTGCCTCCAGCACTAACACAACATCTTATGGCTCATTCCATGCTGCTGTTTGATGCACTGGGATTGTTATAGGCTGCAAAAAAGTGCCTGTTGTGGCACTTGCATGGAACACAATCTTTCCATGTTTGATAAAACAGTTCTTGGGCAGTCATAAGGCCAGTCTTTTACGCAGACTGATTTACAGCAAAGTTGTAATTCCAGGAAGCTAAAAATAAGTTGTGTATTTTGATTCCTGCAAAAACATCTGTTATGCTGGAAAAAAAAAGTTAGCTACAGTGTCCGTTTGCTCTTGTTCTAATGTTATCAATTCTATAGCAGCTGGTCGTTCACTGGGGCTTGTATAGAAGATCTTCCACAAAATGTGATACAAATAATAAATAGATGTTGTGGCAGCACAAGGAGTCCCAACACCTTACTAAGACATCTATTATGTTGTGTTTTTCCTGTACATGAAAATAATGCACACCTTCTGAGAAGACTACACTGCTCAGTCATTCAATTGCGGAAAATAATTAACAACGTTTGTACACCCAGAAGCAAAACGATCCAAAAATTTGATAAAAAGGTCAGTAGTGAATTTCCTCCTATTGGTGTAGTAGTGTTCCCCATGATTATTTTTGTAGGTGCTCCCCTACAGCTCAATTAAAATGGCCTTTCGTGTCTGGAGCTGCAGGATACTGGCTACACCTGCTTTTGAATGGATTGAATTAGAGCCAGTACACACCTACATACTCACAGCTTGAAAATGCATCCTGAGATACAATACAAAACTCCCTCCAGGAAAGCTTTGATTTGGCATTATTGATGTATTCCTCCAGCCAGGGGTGTAGGTTCCACTGGGGCAGATCAACATTTTTTGTCCCTTTCCATCAGCTACACAAGAGTCACCAGGTGACTCAAATCGTGAAAGAAGCAACATGAAGCTAAGGCCGACGGCTTTATTCCTCTGTTTGAAATGATTGGTTTAAAGCCAGTTCTCGCCCACACGTGTCCATACCATGTAAACCTCCTTCTTGAGGTACAGGTGCATAGCTACTGCAATCTTGGTTTGCTATAATGAAAACATTCCCACAGATGAACATCACAGATTATGAGACATCAAATAGCCGTAAGGAGTGTGAGCTGGTTGTGAGCAGTACTGCTGTGTGAGCGAGATCAAAACACCCACATGCTGCAGGGTTGGAACATAGGAGAAAAAAAAAGAAATCACAGGGTGTCGTTTAGCTTGTCTGTGTTTTATTGCTTTTTCATTGCAGTCAGAATCCTTTGTCTTCATTTAGTAAAGACAGACATTCTTAATTCTTAATTTATTTTTATTTATTTATTTATTTTTTTTGCACTGAAACGCAAAAAAAAAACAAAACAACAAACTTCTTTTGGTGGAGAAATTAAAAGCAGATTCTTATTAGGCCATTAATAAATATATAATTTAGTAATTTAGTTTTATTTTCAGTCTATTGACAGATACTAGATCTCAGCCTCAGACTTACGACCTCTTTTCCCACTGTGTGTAAACAGTCACAGTAAACACTGTAGGTAAACCATTGTCCATTTGTTTTAACTGAAAATGAAACAGAACCCAATTGTTTTGTTTTTTTCTTGTTTTGCTGATGTCCATGTTTGAAACATCAAAATACATTGTCTCCACTAATATCTTAAGATCTTTTTTTATTATTCCTGCTGTACGTGTGCTGCTTTTCTTTTGGGCAATATCCACAAATTGGCACTTGATTATGCATGTGGTACATCTATATTCAGCAACTTTTTCTATTACTTAGCCTGAATGTTGTTTCCTGTCTAATTTATAGAGGAGAGTGAGTGTAATTTTCACACATTTAATGCAAATTTAATTTTCCACACTGAGATTACTTCCCCCCCATCTCTTTCTCTCGTCTGTCTATGATAATAAGCCTCAAAGCTCAGCTGTCTACCGTTCATCCGTGCTGTGATGTCATTTTCTGTTCTTATGTTCGGCGTGGTAATGGCCTTGTCTCTTATTGTTCTTGCCCCTCTCTCTCAGTCCCTTCAGTCGGAGTGTGTTCGGTATTAAAGCAGCAACTCTGCACTGATCCTGAGCCTGTCCACCTGGCCTTCATTCTGTCTCCCCTTGCCGACATCCAGCCTGCTTTGTGAGCACAAAAGGAACTGAATAAAGCCAGAGGTGCTGAAACTGGGTCTGTAAATCCAGTGTTAAAATGCTCTGAAGGAAACTCTGTTTTGAAATAGATTCTCATTTTACATACACACACACACACACACACACACACACACACATA